>JBBPLN010000229.1:0-31581 GCA_038089815.1 Sutorius eximius | reverse complement strand
ATGTCGTCGAAGAAACCTTCCACGGCAATGATTGATCTTCCCGTGAGGTCCAGTTCGAGACTGTGGAGAGCAGGTAAAGAAGCTGCCCATTGCCCGACTTGTGACGATAAAGCGCCGGGCGCAACCAATGCTAGCTTCTCGAGTGTATTTTGCGAGCGTATGAGATCCGTGAACGTCTCAGGAAGGTTGGTGGGGGAAGTGAATGAGAAGGCGGTGAGCTGGGTTTGGCTGTAGAGGTTCACAAGATAGGCGCCAAGCTGCGGAATCCTAGTACCGACTTCCAGGATCAAGCTCTGTAACTCGGGGTTCAAGAAGAGAGTAGAGCGTTCCAAACCGGCCGCAGTGTCTACCCTCCATATTAGTGTCTTCAAGTGAGGCAGGATGTAGGGCACAGGGCGATTTTCCGCAATGATGGCGAAGACGGAAGGTGAGACGCTCGGAGATGACTCAATGTATGCAACGCGACGGACACGTTCACCATATGCGAGGACTCTGTCCCAGTCCTCGGCGTTTGGTACCTTGGCCTACAACATGGTCTGTCAGCAATGCGTAGAACAGCAGCGGCCAATACCAACCAAACCAAGCCCTGGACGGCGGGTTCTCTTCACGTTGTTGGGGAACAACGAGATGAGTGGCAGAAGTGAGTCGAGCTCTCTCCAGAGCGCATTCAACGCGGGCTCGCACATTGCCTTGCAGGTGCGCGCCAATCGAGACATGGAGCGGCGTCCATTTGGCGACTCTAGGATAGTATCAAAGAGCCTCTTCGCGGCCTCGGGGTCGCGGAATAGAGCAGAGAACATGTTTTGTTCGTAGATGGAACGCGAGCGGTGAGACAGTCAAAGTTGAGATTGCTCTTTGTGTTGCTACGGTCGAAGAATGCGAGGTCCAAGGTGTCGGAGAACAAGGAACTGAAGCAAGGACCCGGAGGTTAAATAGGTGAGATGCACCCTTCGCTGCGTTCACGCTATGCACTCTTCCAGGCCGCTCTCGTCACTGACTTGTGGATGCGGCCTGGTTAGATTGACCAATTATGTGGGGAATGAACCAGTTGAACATGCGAACCACGCTCCTTGCTTGAGACACGGAGGTCCGACCACACGCGTAAGGGGCGTGGCCCGACGGTGTACAATCGAAGCGAGCGAAACACGTTCAAATTTATGCACCACCACTATCGGGCCGTCAGTGGTGCGTATCTTACATATCCACTCACCCAAGTGTCTTCGAGAGCTGCAGTGTAGTACAGCCTTAGATTTGACGAGCTGCACGCTCCGGCGATGGATGTACACTGGTAAGCACGTGGGAGGCACGCATCGCCTGTTAGATCCTGCAGTTCATGGCAAGTAAAACGGCGTGAAACCACTGATATGAAAAGCACTGCAAAGTGAAAGACAACAGCGTAACATTACCACATACGACGCGCGAAGTTACAGTTCGCCGACTTCCCAGGGCACGGGTTCACCTTCCCAATCGTCCTCGGTCTCTACGTCCCCTTGGGCACCCTCATCCGTCTCACCAGCATCCCATATATCCCCTCCCTTGGAGGGATCATAGTGCCCGACACGATCACCATACAACAGTCCACGGACGACACGTTCCTCCGTGCTATTCTGGCATCGCGAGGGTGAAATTGCCAGCACGCGGCGGAACTTATCAGGCAAGTCTACAGTGAACGTGCCCGACGCATGATGATTTGCATCAATCTGCTCCCTGGCAGCCGGATCGTGGTTACGGGTTCTGAGATGTGGTAATGGATCCCAATCGAGGTCGTCGGCGTGTCGACATGAATGCTTGGCCCGGCCCAGACTGACTGTCGCTATTTTGAGTGTGGTGTCGTTCGGGCCATCCATTCCTTCGTCGCTCTCTTCATCATCAACTCTTGGCTTTTTCCGACTAACAGTGGGTTTCAGCCTTCCTTTTCCAGCATCCCTATTGCTTAGGTCTTGCGGAGGGGACGGCGGGATCAGGGGAAGCTGCGAGTGCAATGGCATGCTGGATCCTACGCGCTCAACTTCACCATGCAGGGGGCGTTTGATCGAACTTCTCGTCTGCGACATCTCAGAAACTGCCGTTTTCAAAGTGGGCTTGTACGATGAAGCGGGTAAGCGGTCTCGTGTGGGGAAAATCTGGACGGAGAACTTGTCCCGAACGCGGTTGACTCGATGTTCCGGCCTGGAGGCGACGTCCTTTGACTTGTGATCGTTGTGAAGGCTGAGGGAAGCTGAGGCAGAAAGGTCTACAGAGAGTCTGCGTGAAAAGTCATGTTCTGGAGGAGAGTCGAAGTGGACGGGAGATGAGGCAACGGACTTCTTGACTACGGAGAGGGCGGGAAGGGTATCGTTGAACAGCAATTTGAAGGACTTGCCGCCTGCAGGCGCCTTCACAGGGGAATCGGCCACGAAAGACGAGGTAAAGTCGCAGTGTGGTAATTCTTGGTCGCTATTTGAAGAGTCTTGCTCTAATTTGGGGAAGGGTGGGTGAACCTGCGTGCGTGTGCGCTGACGCTTTGGTTTGTTGGGGGATGGCGAGACGGGTTCTCCACGCAAACGCTTGCGAGCACGAGAGATTGCAGATGTCGGTATGGGGTGGGCACAAGAAGAGGACGCGGCAGCGCTCTGGTGCGGTGGCAAAATGGACGGGAAGAGGTCGGGAGAGGGGGTGGACGTTTGTAGGCCGTGTTTCGAGTTATTCTTGGTGGGGGTCGCGAATGGGTTTGGACGGGGCGAGAATCGTGGCGCGATGGGACCGTATTTGGCTGATTTCTTGACGGGAGAGAAGGGGTTAAATCCAGACAGAGGAGGGACGGGCTCGGCTGTACGAGACTTTGGAAGTTGGGAGTGGGTTCGAGGAGGGGTGGAGGGATTAGCGGCAGCTTTGGAGAGTTTCTTGTAGAGCTTGTATTTGTCGGCTGAAGGGGATGAGAACGAGCGGGAATGGAAGAGAAAGGGCATACCGATGGATGGGTGATCACGAATGTCCTGTAGAGATGGATCCCTGCCGTGCGTCGATGCAAAGTCGCGCTCCCAACCTTTTATCTCTGCACGAACGAGGGCGAGGGTGGACATGAGGCTCTGATGTGGTGAGATACAAGTCTGTCTTTTACTATGACTTGGTCCGTCTTTTATCGACCAGAACAACAACGGTTCACGTTCCCTCTCTCCCGCGCCATCCTCAACGACCCCGCTTTCTCTCCCGACCCTCGCACCCATCCACACTTCCCGCTCGCTAATGCTGCGTCCTACAAAGCGCTCCCTCCAAAGTGTCCACCCACCTACAACTCGGATGCCCAGCCAGATTCCTCCCCAAGCTCCGTTTCTCCACGTCCCACACAGCCCAAGGTTCCCTCGAAACAGCACCCACGGCGCCACTCCTCCCTTCCCCTGCCGGAAATCCTGCCAAAGCCGGACAACACCAATACCCAGCCGAAACCTGTCCCGCAAAACGCCAGAATTCCCCGCAAAGGAAAAATGAAGGCCCTCGTCCGTCGGTTCACCAGTCGTCACAATCTCGATCGTATCGATGAGCTTGATGAGACTGACCCTTCTGGGGCTGGCTACCATCATGATGGACCATACGAAGCCATCGGTGGCAACTTTGCGCAATATTCCCTTCCGCAGAGATCTAGTCATACTTTGCCTCGCAGAGGTAATATTCGTCATCCAAAGCGCGAGGTATGTCAGGCACCTTCTCCCATCCGTCCATCTTGCTCATAATACTTACAAGCTCTACTCGCACCCTCTGCGTCCCAGTCAACACCGGGTACGTTCCGTCATCTGTCATGCGAGTCACCGTATCTTGACACCGGTCGCGTCTAGTCTGCTTTCAACGTCCCATCCGCTCACGGTGAAACGGGATTATCATTAAACCTTGAACCCGGCCAGATCCTTCAACAAAATACCATTTATGGCTCTCACGCTTCAATTGCTTCAGCTCCTCGTCCCTCTCAGCTAAACACAATCCTGCATGTCACTCGTTCCGATCGCTCCCGAAGCTCGTCATCGCCAGATAACCGAACGCGTCCCCCTGATGACCCCTCGTCCCTGGAATGTCTCGATGGCTTGCAGAATCAACCATCGTCGTCGATGCACTCTCCTCGGGAACATTATTTTAGAGATAACACGCTTGACATACCCAATACCCTCCCACCTCATCGTGACCGCGATGCCGCGCCTTATGTCCCCTGTCAGGCTGAAATGACCGTCTTTCCACCGCCCCGATATGAATCTACTTTCCGTAGCTCGGGTTCCCCGCGATCGTCGCAGCCTGTCCCACAACCTTTCTCCGATTCCAGGTCGTGGAATCCACAGTCGGACAGCGCGGTATCTGCTCTGTCAAACCATACCCCTCGACATAAAAGTGCACTCTCGGTGGACAGTTCTTATAAGCCCAATAGCATGTTCACACAACCCGCTTCCAGTCTTCACAACAAATCGTTGGAACCCCTACGATTGCGCCACCTTCCGAAACGCCTTGTGATGCCAGCCCCACTCCAACCTCAACCACCGCAGGCGCAGCCCAAATTGCCTCCAACCGAAGCCGCACCTTGGCAGGATGGATACTCAGAAGATCAGACTTTGGAGGGTGCTCGCTTCAATGTGCCGCCTGCTTTGCATGCTCGAAATCCAAGGCACCTCCGGAGAAAGTCGTCCGCCTTTCCAGCCAAAACACCGATACCGGACCATGCCCCCATGTCTCAGGACGACGCTGTGCCAATAATGGGAGATTCTCCAGCGAAGGCGGTGAATGAAGCCGAGAGAACCAAAGAAAGGACACGTCAGCGAAAGCTGAGTAAACGGAAGAACGATATCTGAGTTTCGTCCTCCTTTCGCCCCCCTGATATCATCTAGGTATTTTTTGTGGCGGAAATGGCTTGGGTTACTCCTTTGGTCCGTCTTCTATTTCAACCACTATTTTGTACATGTTCGAGGACTGCAGTCATTAAACCCCATCCGCAATTTGTAGTTTTAACTCCACGGATGCTCAACGGTTGGCGCTGGGCGCTGATATATGTACACGATCTGCCATGCTATACACAATAATTACGATCGCACGGTAATGTGCGCGTATTGGAACTTTTCGTGGTCGTGCCGAATAGCTTCGATGCCCAAAGAAGGCTCGAGAGTTGGTAATAAAAACTGTTTCGACGATTTCGCGCTCGCATGATATCGTGCTTTCCTCGATGAACATTCTCCCACAGACGTTGTGCAGAGGAGGTATGTATTCACTTCCGTGATTACGCGAGAATCTGGCGGCCTGCTGGCCAGCGATCTACATACGAGGTTATTGTGGCCCAAATACGTACAGAGGTCGTACCAATTCGTCGCGTGGGCCGTCGAGTCCGTTCATTTCGTGCGGAGGTTCGACGCCCAGAAACGCGGAGATGCCTTGGCTACATAACTTTTGATGAGGGTCATGTTTTCGTTCTGAGGCTGTCCGATTGGACTCTCAATTTGACTAAATTTTCCATGGACGAGCTGACGGTTGACATGACGAGCTGCTGCGTGCTAGTACGTACGTTGGCTCGATGATCCAAGTAAAACTAGGCGGAAAATCCACACAGCACCCATCGAATCTAATCTAACCGGTAACAGCGTTCTAACTCTAATAATTCCATTTCACCGCTTTGCCCGACATAAATACCTCCTTCCACGCGTCCTCGCCCGAAATGCCCTCCGCCTCCCTCTCCTCCCGACGCTCCGCCCATGGACAGTGCTGGTCTTCTGCTATGTGGTTTGGCCGTCGCTCTCATGTCTGCCATTGCAATCGACCGTATTCGATGGCCATCCAAGGCACGTTCCACTCTCTTCATCGTCGTGCTCACCCTCCATGACCAACCCTTTGTGCAGCTCGATAATATCCCCGCCGTCGGGCCACCAGGCCCTCTGTTGTCTTACTATGGTGCTGCAAAGTTTGTCCTCCATGCGAGGTCCATGGTTCAGCAGGGTTATGACCTGGTCCGTCCTCTCCACTAAAAATTTTCCCGCTTAACCAGTCTCACCTCCAAGCCAGTACAAAGACAAATTTTTTAGAGTCCCGATGATGGATCGCTGGATGGTCGTGCTGACTGGCCCTGAACTCGTAGAGGAGCTCCGCAAAATTCCCGACGACAAACTGTCCTTCGATCACGCAATGAGAGACGTGTGTATTACCTTTCCCCCCCCCAATTCCATCGATTTCCACGTACGTAACAACATCACTCAGATTCTTCAAGTCAAATACACCTTTGGCCTCGAAGCACAGACGCATCCTTACCACGTCACGGTCATCCAAGGCCAGCTCAAACGCAAGCTCAGTAATCTCTTTCCCGACATCCGCCATGAGATATGCCAGACATTTGACGAAATCCTTCCTCCCTGTGAATTCGGTGAGCACCACCTCCCAATATTCCTGCGAATCAGGTCCGACTGCAATCCCTACAGGCTGGGTGAACGTCCCCGCATATTCCGCGGTTATGAAAGCGACATGCCGTATAAGCAACCGTATTTTTGTTGGACTGCCCATTTGTAAGTCGTGCTTTTCTGCCGTCGCGAGGTGGTTGCTCAGCTCGATTCTTAGGTCAATCTCCCGAATTTGCCGATGTCCAGTCAAAGTTTGCCCTACAAATAGTTCTTCGAGCTAGCTTGGTAAACTTCTTCCCAAAGCTGATGCATCCGTGAGCACATCCATCAACATTGATGACGCGACGATTGGACTATTTGCATTCCAGAATCATTGGCCGCATGTTAACTAATACGCCTGCCAGCTTGAAGCATTGCATGGCCTTACTGGAACCCATCGTAGAAGAACGGTTGAGGCGATACAGCGACAAACGTGATGACGACCTGGCCAGCCTTCCGGTCCGTCTCACGACTTTCACGGTTGTACTCGAGCTGATGTCTCAACGACAGGATGATGTGATCACTTGGCTTCTTCAAGTGTCCAAACCAGAAGATAGGAATTTACGCAGTATCTGCTTACGTATCCTAGTGTTGAATTTTGCATCTTTGCATACTTCGGCGCAGGTTTGTATCTTCCTTTGGAGGAGAGCGTTACTCACGTCCTGACATAGACTCTCACCCACGCTCTATTGAATCTCACATCACACCCACAATACGTGGAACCATTACGCAACGAAGTGCGAGAAATTACTGAGCAGTATGGTTGGACCAAGGATTCGATGGCGATGCTCGTGAAGGTGGAAAGTTTCTTGAGGGAATCGCAGAGAATTAGCGGCACGAGTCTCTGTAGGTCGATTTTCTGCTTGGTTGTGGACGAGCCGTTGATCTTGTACTAGTCCCCATCATTCGCAAAGCTATGGAGGACATAACGTTTTCTGATGGAACAACAATACCTTCCGGTACTCACTTGGCCGTAGCCTCCGTCCCTATGCACCTCGACGATCGCTATTATGAAAATGCATCCGAATTTGATGCGTTCCGCTTCTTAACAGGGCAGGATGTTGGAGAGGATTCATTGCAGAAATCCAGGCTTGCATCTACCAATCGGTTATACTTGGTATTTGGACATGGAAATCGGGCCTGGTGCGTTCTGCAGACCACCTTATGTTAGTATTGAATGCCTGACTGCGCCGAATTGTGACTTTGTACAGCCCTGGACGTTTTTTTGTTTCCACCATGATGACCGCAACGATAGCTCACTTGGTGCTAAATTATGACATGAAGCTCAAGGACGGAGTACGGCCTCCAGACCAGTGGTTCCAGATGAATTGTTCACCCAACCGAATGGCGGAGATCATGTTCAGACGACGTCCATCGTAATCATCTCATGTTTCTTATTTCGCAGAGTAACTTCGTATTCGCAATTTCCTCTCATGATAATTTTGCTCTCATGCTTATTTAGTTGCGAACCGACACCGTAATTTGAGGAGATTGATAGGATGTATCAAAATTAGCCGTCATCATTGGCCTTGGAGGACACCGCCATCCTTGGGTGAATACCTTTCCAAATACGCACGGCATTTGACAGATCTGAGGCATTCGCTTCTGTTCCGGTATGCAGGTTTGCTTGTGTGGATCCCGTGAGGTGCTCAAAATTTCTGTGGCGGTTGTCCCCAGGCGGCCGTGGACGGGTCGGTAACTTGTACGTAAAGTCGTGTTCGCTTGGCTGCTAAATTAGTTCACCACAAGGCCTGGAGCACAATACAGTGTGGGTGCTCTCCGCCAAGTGGAAGCATGCCGACGGGACAAGAATACATACCCCAGACAACGTCCTAACCGGATTGGTCAGAACCAACGATATCCCCATAATTCTGAGGACCATCGTCGCACCCCTCTCCATCACCGCCGCCTGTGAGTATCTGTGCCGGTTATTCCACGAACCATGAATATCACTGCTGACTGTATGATCGTGGTACCGATATATTGTGTGCTTGAAGAAAGGAATTATTCAAGCGGCGTTAACCCGGATCCATATCGAGAATGCTGCATAATTGTCCAAGGAGGTGATATGTAAATAGGTAGAACCGGCGTGCTCGCCTCCATTACTATATACATTCCGACGGAACATGAGAGGTGAAACTTGCATGGACAGCAGTGTCGATTGAGGTAAGCGGTAACGTTCGCCCGAGTGAAAGGGGAAAAGATGGTCGTTCATCGTGGATTATATTGAGGGACGATCAATAAGACATGCGGAACATGAACTGGAAGGTGTACTGCTTTGTATCGGGGTCCCAATGTGACCAATTCCAATATCCAGCGTCGTCTGATTCGTCTTCTATTTCCCTCGCTGGGATGCGAAAAGCAATCGTTTCGTATGGTTCAGCAGCAACCTTTAAATGAACATGTCAGCCCTCCCACACCTTACATTCGTCAACAGAAAGACGCACAATCAAATACTGATATGCCTTGTTCGGTGGCTCCCGCTTTTGTTCCCAGGCACTCATGAATCGCCTTCGGGGGATGACGCCTGGTTTGATCTGGGGAAGATGCACTTGCACCATCATACCCTCCTTTCCAGTGTCCCTATCACGGACTTTCGTCACCCGGTAACCTGGTCGACCTATTTTGAGGAAGACTTTTCGCTGTACGTTCGACTGCGTTGGGGCCACCATCAACTGTGTCTCCTTCGCATCTCGCGCAGCCCGTCTAGCGAGGTTTGTTTGGTGCTTTTTTCCTTGCGTGTGTGCAAGATAAGATCCTTCGTTCGTGTGGAGCGTCAAACAGAGTCGACATTCGAGAGATCCGAGATGGTTGCGTAGAATGTAGGGATCCTGCGAAAAATTAGCGACGTGGGTCACAAAGGGCATAGACGTACCTTTGCAAGGTCGATGGTTTCCAACGCGAGCTTTCTAAGGCGCTCCCTTCTGTCGACGTTGGTTTCTGATGCCCCTGCGACACCTCCACCCCCAAACTTGGAACCCACGCGATTCTACATGAAAGGTATACGATGAGATGGAGCATGCCAGCGCGCATGAACGAACCTGATAATCTAGAAGAGAAAATGGGTTAGCTAGCTTGAGACGGATGACACGAAATCGTACCCATGGTCGTTGACGTTGTACTTTTGGTCAGCAGTTTTTGGGAAGCCAACTGGTGTTATGTAACATTGTATTAGTCATCTCCAATTACCCGATTTGGATGCAACTTTTTGCCAACGAAGTTTACGCCGACATTTTGGAGTCGTCAAGAAAACGTTCTTGCCGCAAAGTCTCGCATCAGCATGGTCGGACAAAAACGTCACCTCGAGGACGGTATCTCGGTAAAAAAATCGAAGAAGACCAAGGTGTTATCAGAAAAGTCAGAAAAGAAGACCCATACAGGAGATTCCGTCCCTTCTACGTCTGCAATGGCGCTGGAGGAGATTGATTTTCCGCGTGGAGGCGGTACCTCTTTGACACCACTCGAGGTCAAAACTATTCGAGCAGAGGCGGTCAGGGAAGCGGACCGGGAGCTATTCGCTGTGAGTAGTCCGATTGTTGTGAAGGATCAAATTCATGTCCCCTAGCCTGCAAAAGTCAATCGCAAACAGCGCAATTCCGATATCAAGGGGAAGAGTGCAAAGGCTGAGATCGAGAAAGTCCGTATCGAGCATTTAAATTACAAGGTAGGTTTGGAACAAAAAGTTTCCGGCATGGATGCCAATTTCGTGCAGCGTCTCATTCCAGGAGTGCGGGTGCTTGCCCAAGTGATGTCAATACAACCTCTCGCTATCGTGGTCTCGCTGCCTAACCAACTCTTCGCTCATGTTCCGATTACTCAAGTCACGCGTCAGCTCACCGAGAGGCTCGAGTCCATGAATGATGTTGAGGGCGGTGCCCTTGATGACGGCGACAGTTCGGAGAGCTCCACCCAAGTGCCAGACTTGACCGATCTGTTCTATGTTGGACAATATGTCCGCGCTATAGTCATAAGCACACATAGCCCGGGTACAACTGATATAGCTGGACTGGGGCGCGTTCGTGACGACGCTATCAAAGCTAGTCGGAGAATTGAGCTAAGTCTCTTCCCGGAGAAGGTCAATGCTGGTGTGCGGAAAAATGATTTGAAAACTGGTTACGTGAGTCCCTTTCGGAGATGGAACAGGCAAGACACTCATTGTATGTCAGTCCTTGAGTGCAGCTGTGCAGAGTGTTGAGGATCATGGGTACTCCTTCGATCTTGGCGTATCTGGAGTATCAGGATTTCTGTCATTCAAAGAAGCTCACAAGAGTGAAGAGCTCCGACTACAAGTTGGGGCGCTCGTAGACGTGTCCGTCATTAAGATGTCGTCGAATGGTCGTATCTGCACTCTCACCAACGATCCTGAAACACTCTTCTCTTGCTCAGTAAAGCTTGTTACCGAACGTGCCATTGGCGAAGCTGAATCCTTTCTCAGGTATCGGAAGTGACCAATGTTTCATCCGTGTTGCCAGGGTCACTGGTTCAGTCCCTCGTCACTGCTGTGGTTCCAGACGGCTTGGTCTTGCAAGTGCTGGGTTTCTTTGATGCAACGGTCGACGAGTTTCACCTGCCGAACATGTACAGATTATATGGTGTAGGGCAAAAAGTAAAAGCAAGGGTGCTATACGATCTCCCAGGATCAGCCCCACCGCGGTTCGTTGTTACACTTGCAGAACACCATATCAGACTTCAACCCAAAACTACACGTGAAGACCTGCCTTTATCCACCGCGTTCCCTATAGGTACTGTCCTGGATTCGGTGAGAGTGCGGCAAGTAGAAGCAGAGAGAGGGCTGCTTGTGGAGATACAACCCGACCAAGATGGTTTTGTTCACGTGAGCATTCTGGTTAGTGGTACTTTCGTTTTAACTAATGATGATATCTAGGTCTCACATGTTTCTGACGAACACATTCCTGCACTGTCGGCGTCGTCCGGGCCATGGAAAGTCAATACTTTCCACAAGGCTCGCGTAATTGGATATCATCCATTCGACGGCGTTTTACAACTCTCTATGCGGACATCTGTCTTGGAACAACGGTTTCTACAGGCTGGCCAAGTCCAGGTTGGCGAGATACTGAAGGGGATGGTCAAGCAATTGACAGACTCCGCGCTGTTCGTGTCTATATCTGGGAACGTGGACGGAGTAATCTGGCCTATGCACTATGCTGATATACCTCTCAAACATCCTTCGAAGAAGTTTAAAGTTGGAGGGAACATAACTTGCCGTGTACGTGTTACTAGCATAATCGCCTTCCTCGGATATTCATCGGCTTCAACTCAGGTGCTCACCGTTGATCCAAACCGGAATCGTATTGTTCTGACGGCTAAAAAAACGCTCTTGGACACCACGTTCCCCATATTGACCTCCTTTTCTGATGCCAAGGTTGGGCTTCTCGCTCACGCGGTCGTTTTTCGGATCACGGACAAATACCTTATGGTCGAATTCTTCAACAATGTGAAAGCCGTAGTCCCTGCACGCGAGGCTAGGTATGACATTTGATGGCAAGCTAAGTCGCGCTCCAACGTTTTTTTTTACAGCGAAACTGGCGCAAGGCTAACCGACGTGTATGCACCTGGAAAAGTGACCAAAGTGCGCATCATCTCTGTGGAACCGGAAGCAGAGCGAATTGTGGCCAGCATTCGGCAAGCCGCATCCTCGTTCTCACCTAGTGTGACGGAAATATCTGGCGTTCTCGTAGGCGACACGGTCGAGGGTATCGTTACTCAACTGCACAAGTTGAATGTTGCCCTTTTGCTTGAGTCATCTGATGTTCGTGCGCTTATCTCGTTTTCGAGCTTAGCCCGTCATTGGAACACGACTGTGCCAGAGCTTAAAACATCTTTGAAACTAGGCGCTTCCATCGCATCACTGGTCGTAGTATCTCGCAATCCTGAGAAGGGTTTTGTTGTCGTCACCGGGCATTCGAAAATTGATCGACTGAAGAAAACTACACTGTCTATAGACAATGTCACCATTGGACAGATTGTTGGCGGAAGAGTGACCAGATATGCTCGTTACGGAGCCCATGTCAAACTCACCACTCGGATCACTGGTTCTCTACACCCAGCTGACACCTCGGACGACTACGAAATCGGAAATCCTTTTCCTGCTGTAGGCTCTGTCCTGAAAGCTGCAGTAGTGGGGATTGACAAATCGAACAACCACCTATTGCTTTCTACGCGCACCTCGAGACTTTCACCAAATGATTTTAAACAACCGGTGGACCGTGAAATAAACAGCATTGACGATCTCAAGGTCGGAGACACTGTGAGGGGTTTTGTCAAGAGTGTCGCAGAACATGGGCTCTTCGTGATGATTGGGAGAGGGATTGATGCCCGTGTCCAAATCAAAGAACTCTTTGATGAGGTATGACTCCGATTACTTGCCAAACTCCCGACGGCTGAAAACAGTTCACAGTACATTAAGGAGTGGAAAGGCCGGTTCGTTGTGAACCAGTTGGTCAGGGGTCGGGTCCTGAAGTATGTGAGTCTGTCGCGACGTTAGTTCGAACCCACTGACGGCGCACCAGCGTCGACACTGCGAGTAACAAAGTCGAGATGACCTTCCGCTCGGGGGACCTGACACGTGCGCCAACCAACTCACTGACTCTCAATGATCTTCGGGAAGGTCAGAGGGTCGTTGGTCGGGTCAAGCGTATCGAACAATATGGCATTTTTATCGAGATTGAGGACTCGAAGATCAGTGGGCTGTGTCACAAATCTCAGGCAAGTTACCAGTTCGCCGTTTCCCTATCCTTACCAACCTTTTACATCAGATCTCGGATAACAAGAACGCTGATGTCACGATCGCCCTCCGCATGTTCCGTGAAGGTGATCCCGTCAGAGCGTTCATTATTTCTCGCGATCTTGAAAAGAAGCAACTTTCGTTGGGCTTAAAGCCTTCTTACTTTGCTGGCGACGAGGTGGAATCAAATTCTGAACACCAACATAACGAACTTGATGACCCGAGTAACGTTAAGACGCGTGGCGCGTCCGATGAAAACGACTTGGATGAAGAACATTCACGAGATTCTGGTTCAGACGAAGAGAAGTTATCTGGAGATGGGCATGATAGTGGTGACGAAGGCGACATCACCATGCAAGTCGACATCGTGCCTTCTGATCCCTTCGACATCCCAAAAACGCGGTGTCAAGATACGGATGCTCCCTCCCTCAAGGTTAACGGTTTTCGGTGGTTTATGAGCGACACGGGGCCCAATGAAGAGTCCAGACATCAATCGGGATCCTCGGATCAAAGTGATGGTGAGGAAGACGCAGCAGAGAAAAAGAAACGGAAAGGGCGCAAGGAAATAGAGATGGATGTCACTGCGGATATGCAAACAAAACTGCCGGATTCGAACACCGACTTCGAACGGACGCTTCTAGGGTCTCCTAATTCCTCTTACCTTTGGATCCAGTACATGTCCTTCCAGCTACGACTGTCAGAGGTCGATAAGGCGCGCGCTATTGGCAAGCGTGCTATCCAGACTATCCATTTCCGAGAGGAACAAGAGAAGCTCAACATCTGGATAGCACTTCTTAACCTGGAGAACGTATACGGCACAGAGGCAACTACGGAAAAAGTCTTCAAGGACGCCGCGCGGCACAACGACTCCAAGACGATTTATCTGCGTCTCGCAGCTATTTTTGACGAATGTCAAAAGTATGAGGTATGCTGGAATGCACTGTTGTCACAACCCACATCCCGAACATTCAACAGAGAGCGGAAGAACAGTACAAGCAAACATGCAAAAGGTTTGGACAAAGTTCAAAGGTTTGGACGTTGTTCTGCGAACATTATCTTCGACGTGGGCTAGTAGAAGATGCGCGCAAATTATTATCACGTTCTCTGCAAAGCCTTGATAGACGAAAACGTAAGTGGCCACTTTTGTTTGGCCTGTCAAAGAGTCACTCTACTCGCCAGACCTCAAAACCATATCCAAGTTCGCTCAGCTGGAGTATCAGCTCGGCGATGCTGAACGAGGGAGGACAATTTTCGAAGGTATTGTGGATTCACATCCAAAACGATGGGATATTTGGTCTGTCTACATGGACATGGAGGCTTGCAAAGGGGACATCCAACATTTGCGGTAAGTTCACGCATCCCGTCCGTATGATACTCATTGATGGTGTCGCAGGAATTTGTTCAGTCATGTTCTTACGATCAAGATGACGAGTCACAAGGCGAAGTACATGATCATCTCTGTGTAAGGGATACTACTCACTTGAGTCATCGCAGGGCATTCTTCAAGAAATGGCTAGATCTGGAACGCAAATTAGGTGATGAAGAAGGTGCTATGGTTGTGAAGCAGAAGGCAATCGAATGGACTCAAACGGCTACAGAGGTCGCGTAGCATGGTACTACAACCTTCACTTGATATCTGGTTAAGCGGAGAGAACGAAACGAGAAACATGATTATCGTATTCAACTTGCAAATCCAAATGAGTGTAAGACTACCGGAGAAAGCAATCAAGGCAATAATGGTATAAAGCATATATATGCAAGAAACATCGGTTGCAACACCAGCAAATGTTATGACCGTGAGCCCACTCGAGCATGGCCGAGAGGCGAGGATTCGAAATCGCTGATTGGTCGGCGCGTACTCATCGAACTGGCAAGTTGCCGTTGCCAATCATCCAGCTCGTTGGAGAGGTGTTCGAAATTCTCTGAGCTGGACATACTTGACGGACGATTGAAGGAAGGCTGGTCAACCTCTAAAAGAAGGTGTATCTTGTGAGAGAGCTGCTCATTCTCCCGTTTGAGGTTGGTGTTCTCCTGCGTGAGCTGTTCAACAGCCGTTTCATCCGAACCTTTCCGGTAGATGGCCAATGTAGCGTTGAGCCTTTCGACTTCGTGCTCGAGTTCTTCCACGCGAGAGCACCGGTCGTCTGATTCTCGTTGAGCGACTAACAGGTTTTCTCTCATAGATGCCAAGTCCTTCTCGAGCGCTTCGATACGTTGACGTAAGTCCGTGTTCTCGATTGTCAGCCGCTGCGATTGCTTTTGTGCCTCGTTGAGTTGGGAGCGAAGGAGATCGTGATTGTCGTCAGAAGGCGTACTGCTACCGTTGGCACGTGTGCGTGGTTCAGTGCTGGAGCGCCCGCGTGCCGTGTCAAGCTCCGCCTGAAGGGCAGAATTCGCCGTCTTCTGCTTTGTCAATTCGTCCTTCATCCTCCGCATCATTTTTTCGGTGCCTCTGTATGGATGAGATGACATAAGAGATTGTTCGAGCCATAATTGTATCGTAGCTCACTTCACATAATGAACAGCAAGCTGGTAGTCTTCCTCCATCTGTTGCATCCTCGCTTTATAGCTGCGCTCGGTCTCCTCGAGCTTGTTTTCAGCCTCGAGAGCCCGGGCTTCAGCAGCGGAATCGCTCTCAATGATCGGACTCTGCCTGGAGCGGGAACGGTCCAACTGTGACGTTAGGGTGGCTATCTGAGCCTCAGCATCCTGCTTTCTCCGAAGAGCTTGAGCAAGTTCGCGCTCCGAGCTCTCGTGAAGCCGGATGCGCTCGTCCAACTGCT
The DNA here is from genome assembly GCA_038089815.1 of Sutorius eximius. Taxonomy (NCBI): domain Eukaryota; kingdom Fungi; phylum Basidiomycota; class Agaricomycetes; order Boletales; family Boletaceae; genus Sutorius; species Sutorius eximius. The sequence goes on along the minus strand of JBBPLN010000229.1, from coordinate 15,679 downwards.
TCTCGAGTTCAGTTATCCGGGATGGATCAGGGTGGCTGATAGCCTCTTCTGATTCCGGGTTAAGTCCGTTTTCAGCAAGGTAATTGCGCAGCATTGCCAGCCGAACATTGGTATCAGCAGCCTCCTTGAGGGCTTCCCGGAGTTCTTTTTCTTTCTCCGCGTGGTCCTTGCGCAGACGTCCATGTTCTAGGGTAGAGTTGGAGAGCTGAGCACGAAGTCCGATGACCTGGGAGCGCAGGAACGTTTGCTCAGAATCCGAGTCTCGAACCCTCCGACGCTCTTCGCCAAGTTCGTTTTGCGTTTCCTCTAAACGTTGAGTAATCTCTTTGAGCATTTTTCTGAGTGACACGGTCTCCATCTCCATCGCCTCGACTTTCTCAGCATGTGCACGCGCGTGCCTGTCCTCGTCAGCTCGGAGATCACGATGTGAATCCAATAGTTCTCCGAGACTTCCGGTCGTCAATGCTCTGAAGGCGTCGGCCTCCTCACGCGACTTGGCCCAAGAGTTCTCTACTTCTGCTAGCCGAACTCGAAGAGACTCGACCTCTGATGTGCGCGCTTCGAGCTCGCCCCTAAGTTCTGCAAGCTCAATTCCCAGCTGACCGACTTGACCGCGTGCGCGTTGGTGGACTGCGTCAATCTCCTCAGAGCGAGAGGTCTGGGCTTGAAGGGCTGTACGCGCTTGATCCAGCGCGCGGATGTGTTGATCGCGGAGCAGAATGAGTTCTTGTATTTGATTCTTCATCTGATTCTGCTCGGCGTCTTTCTGTTCAAGCAGAGACGTTTGCGAGAGCAGGCGTTCGGCGTGGTCCCGAACAGCGGTCTCCACGGTAATGTGACTAGTCTGGAGCTCAGAGAGTGCGCGGAGGTTGCGATCGCGAGACTCTTCGAGGGTATCTGCGCGCTTGTTGGCGTCTGCTGCTCGTGTCTCGGCTTGCTCGAGTAATGTCGTTTGCAGCGACAAGGAATCGTTCAGTTCATCGACCTTGCGGCGCATACTTGTCTGTTCAGACGTGAGGGTAGCGATATGTCGCTCGAGCTCCGCAATGCGTTCGCGTTCGGCACGAGCGACATCTGAATGCGTACCGGCTTCGTATGCGGCGAGCTTGGCGCGATAATACGCCGCTTCTTGAATAGCGCCAGATTTCATGCGTTCAGCATTCGCGATTCGATCTGAAGCTTCCCTCGCTTGAGTGGCTAGTGTCGTCTGAGCACTCTGGATCAGCATTTGGGCCGGAAGACGGACGCGGGAGAGAGGCAGCGTTTAAGTAAACATTCACCTGTATTTGTGTCTTGAAATGTTTGAAGTTCAAGATCATATCCGCCACCCTTGTTTGCTCGTCACTGGCAGACGCTCCGATCTTCCAGTTCTCCGCCTCGAGGAGCTCCTGATCCACCTGAACGAATCCTGATTGCGATGCTTTTAAAAGCGCCGTTTTCATCCAAGCCTCGCGCTTGCGCAACATTTCAACCTCCATTTCTTTTGCTTTGTAATCTCGGATGAGGTCGGCGGTTACATTTCCCGTGCTGCCAAACTTTTGTTGTGAATGGCTATGCGAATGGACGTAGCTGTTGGTCAAAGGGGCAGCGGAAGGACTTTGATAGAAGGCATCCAGCGGAGGCTTGCTCCTATCGACGACAGGTGAAGGACTGCGAGCAGCAAGGCTACCATTCATGTTCATAGCGACGCTAGTCATCGTGGGTGGTTGCCCCTGTTGCCCATGACCATCAACACTGCCTCCAACGGGCGACATTGCCCTGCCAGCAACCCCAAACGAAGTGGGACTCCTTGTTTGCGTCTGGGAATCTGTTGGAGTCGGTGCACGTTCCGTTCCTCTCGTTCCCGTTGAAATGCCACTAGTGCTCTCAGATGTGATTCCTGTGTCTGTAGCATGGCCATCATCGGTCCCGAGGGCTTCTTCTTCGTCTCGTTGAGGACGCATCGGAACTTTGACCTTGGAACTGGCACCCGAGTTCACAGGACTTTGGGCCGTCGCGGGAACCGCCATACCATTTGGTGTCCTTGTGCCTGGACGAGTTCCGGGTGGAGACATTGCACGACGAAGATCTTCCATGTCGGGTTGAGGACCCGTGGGTGACATCGCACGGCTCCCATTTAGCGTGGGTGGCTGTGCAGGCTGGCCTGACGGAGAGGGTGTTGTAGATGATTTACGGGCCAAGTTAGTCGTGCTTCCGTTCGGATTGGGTGGTGCCGCTTTGTTGGATTCAGGATACTTGATATGCTCTGGTGAAAGAGAATCAATAAATTCGTGTGGAGCCAAGACGACGTGATGATCAACAAACTGGTATCGAGAACATGGATTATTCCATGATCGTCTCCCCTTGTAGGGGTGAACGACTCTCCGCCGAGTACGAAAACTCTGCTTCCCATTGAGGCCATCGCATGACCGGATCTTGCACATGGGGCAGGACCCATGTTCTGAAACATATACCATCGCTGGTCTGTATAGCAAGTGCAATCAATATCAATCTCCCCAATATCGAAGGTGACAAGACACAGCCCCGATGCTCAGCATCGCCGGGGGGCATCTGTCAAGAAAAAATCACCCACTGGAGAGTTTAAACGCGGCCAGATCACCCAGATCCTTGCCATCAACGCCCCTGCCTCCAAAGATGTAGATAACATCGTCCACCACGGCTGCGGCGTGTCCCTCTCGCGGCGAAGGAATAAAACCAATACATTGAAGTTCTGTCCATTTGCCTGTGTTGACGTCATATGCCCACGTATCGTTGTAATGGTATTGACCATCGGTGCCCCCAAAGCTAGCGTTAGACGGTGTCAATGATAATCGCGAAGGTGAAAGAGAAGCATACACGATGATACGGTCCCCATACGTCACACAAATATGACCGGTCCGTTGGGCTGGCCGATCAGCACTTGTGGGCTGGCACGGTTCCCATTGAGTTTGGGTCCTCACTGCCCACGAGGTAGCGCAGTGCAACGAATAGGCCACGCGGGGCACGAGCATAACAATGAGATCTTTCATATCAAAGGAAAAATGGAACGAATGACTTACACGTGTTAAGATCGAAAGACCAGAGGTCGTTCAAGAATTCACCATCGACCTGACCACCGAAGACAAAAAACTTGGTACCAACCATGGTCACGGCGTGACCGTATCTTCCTGGTGGGGAAGACCCATACATGGATACTCTTGTCCATTCCTTCGATACTGCCGAGTGAGGACATGAAAAAATTAGCAGCGTGAAATACAATTCCGGGAGACCGTGAGCAATATAACTTGGATCACTCACCAAGATTGAGGAGATAAAGGCCGTCATCTTGCTTTTCAGTTGGATCGGATGTTGGATCCGTCTTCGTATCACCACCCCACACAATTAACACACTACTGACGATGGCACTAGCGTGACCAATTCTGGGAGAGGGTATCTCCCCCGCGGTCTGCACGAGAGTTGCGCTCAGATCTCTCGTTGAGAAGAGGTATAAATCATTGCGAGCTGCTTCACGAACAAGACCACCAAAGAGATAGAGTTCCCCATTAACGGTGGCTGTTGCGGGAAGCGCGTGGCCATAACGAGGAAACGGAGGGGGGGAAGGGCCAGTTGGAGGGACTACGCCGGATTTTGGCAGGACAAGGGGAGGGGGCAGTAGGAGGCGGCGGGCGGACCAAGGATATGCAGGGCGCTGCTGGGGTTGCTGCTGGGGTTGCTGCTGGGGCTGGGGCGGGGAGGTTTGCGAAGGGTGAGAAGCAGCATTTGCTACCGGACCACGATTTTGTTGCTGGCGTGGCTGCTGGGATTGGGGACGACCGTTGTGTGTAGTCGCACTTGAGACACATGGAATTCAACAGGAACAATTGGGTGAACAGGTGCAGACGTGAAGAAAGGAACTCACGCATCATTTGACTGCTGTGGAGCCTCTTTAGCAGCCAGCTGGGCAAGGGCTTGAGATGGCGTCTGGGCGACGGTGACATTTGACGCAGCAAGCTGGGATGCACTGGGCTGCTTCTTCCTAGAGAAGAAGGACATTCTCCTTGCTCTGTTTCGGAGGATGGACGGAATGGTTGGCGAAGGTCGAAAAAAGTTTGTACTGATTTAATGTATGAAAAAATGTAATTGCGCGAGTGCAAGGGAAGGGCGAGCCAGCGTTTTGAAGGAAAAGGGATGAACGAAGGAAGGAAAGTGCACTCGACGGAGAGTACGTTGTGGACACGGAAGAGATTAGACGCGGCAATTGTGTGAACACCAAAACCGCGCCAGCACTGCGATCGGACATGTCCAAGCGAGCTGCTCGCTCCATCCACAAGACCACTTAATATACGCATTTCTCTTTTCATTAACAGTGTGCCCTTGACGTCGCTCGCCGTCTCTACCGTCGTGCGCGGTTGTGCGGCCATCAGCGGAGGCATTGTCTCCTTCGCAACCTCGCTGTCCTTCTCACGCTGACTACATAGCCACTTGATACACGTGACCACCCATTTATCGACGCGACGCGACTTGCGATGCTCGTCGTCGTCCACGATGACGGCGCGTCAAACCCTCGATGGTCTCACACAGCCAGTCCCTTCTGCCCCATCCCTGTCCCCCTCCATCGCAGACTCGTCATCGGATGTATGCGCCAGCCTTCTGACCACCTCCTTGGATGGCCGTACCGAAGGTTCTCCTACCCCTCTCAACCCCGCATCACCACTTACCAATAATCCCCCAGCGCTCATGTTGAGCATCGGAAACCCTATCACAATCGGCAGAAATCCAAAACTCTGGTTCGTGTCCTGAATGTTTATTCACTCATCTACCGACTAGCCACCCTTCCAAACAGTTCCTATGTCATCCCCGACATTGTCGTTTCTAGCCTCCATTGCAAGATATATGCGCAAGTTCAAATATATCATTACTCTTCCCCCTCGCTCAACCGCTTTGCTCAGTGTTCGCTCTGCTGCGGGAGGAATTACCATATCGTGCCAGGTAGTTGTCCCTTCCTGTGCTCGGCGTCTCTTATTCATGCCCTCTAGGACTTGTCTACCAATGGCTTAATGATAAACGGGCACAAAATCCGCAAGACCTCTTCTATCCTCATGCACGGGGATACGCTCAAGATCCCTGCGTCACAAGGTAGCATCCCCCTATCTTTTCGCTGTCGAAAACAACATCGTTCTCGTCCAGCATTTCAATGCATCCTAAACTCAAGACATCTGCCTGCGACGCGGCAACATACTGTCCTCTCTCAACACCATCCTTTCAAAGTACGCCGTGACAGAAAGGCTTGAATCTTCCTGATGCATTCCCCAGGATTTGGGACGGTACCGTATCACCTCGCACTGCCTTGGTACAGGCAGTTATGCGTCTGTCCATCTTGCTCTCGATACATCTGCACATCGTCAGGTTGCATGCAAGATTATCCGCAGAAAGGGAGGCAACGACTTGAAAAAAGAGATGAAGGAGGCTACTCTTTTGACATCTCTCCATCACGTACGGCCATCTCCGTTCCCCTATAACAATAACAATATATGTTTAATCCAATTTCAGCCGAATATCAACAGAGTTTATGCTTTCGATTACGACTCCCAGTTCCTCTACATTATGCTCCAGCTGTCCACGGGCGGTGATCTCTTTACCTACATCACAAACCATCCAAGGCGCAGGTTATGCGAAGGCGAGGCAAAGTACATAACATTCCAGATGCTCAAGGGACTTCGGCATTTGCACGACAAAATGATTTCACATCGCGGTAAGGCTTCGTTGACTCCTTTTGCTGTGGTGGGCCCTCAGCATTTCCACACTGCTGGTGACGATACGCCGACTTAAATTTATTGACGCATACCAATCGCAGATTTGAAGGTTAATGCCTATCCTTCATTTCTCTAACATTTATCGATGTCGCTGACGACCCGACACCCCCTCTCCCCCCTTTGCCTCCATTCTTCGTACGCGCTCTACCCGACGTATACCTCTCATGCAGCCCGAGAACATTCTGTTACACTGCCCCGGTCCTTACCCTCACATCCAGATTGCCGATTTTGGTCTTGCCCGTCCGAAGGCCTACGAAGAAACTCTCCATGTTTGCGGTACCATCTCGTATCTCCCTCCGGAAGGTGTGCGTGCGTTGGAAAATAAAAACCTGGGTTACGTGGGAATGCCAGCGGATTGTTGGAGTGCTGGAATCGTCATCTTTGCAATGTTGACGTGCGCCACTTTCCTTTGAACCCCTTCATGGGCCTTATGCTGCTGACTTTCGATCTCTTCCCGGAGCTGACACATGAACTATGACCGTTAATATAGGGGCAGTCATCCATTCGATTATGGCGATCCCAAGGAAATGCGCGGCGAAGATAGCGTCTTGAATGCGCAGGATAGCAAAGTCAAGGATTGCGAAGATCCTATGGGGTTCTCGCAGCGTTCTTACATTCAGGATGAACTAACGAAACAACGCATCCTTGACGGAACGGTCTATTTTTGTGAATCCTTATGGGCATCGCTCAGAAACGGTACGTGTGCTGCGCACCTGGTCATGTCTCCACATGATGGCAGGCCTTTCGGCCTATGACCTATGTGTATAACAATGCTTTCACCGAACCTAACGCTGACCTCGCTCATACCATTACCACAGCGAAAAATCTCGTGACTCACCTCCTCATACCTGATCCAAAACAACGAGCCACAGTATACGCAGCTCTCAAGAGCTTCTGGATCACCTCAGACCTCACAGACCTCGAGCGAGCGTACCGTGAAAGGATTCGTTCAGTCGCTTCATGACGCCGTCAACATACGTCGTACTCTTCTTGCTCCTGCGACTTCCGTTTCCGTTTCCGTTTAGTTGCGAAGTATGTGTATTTCCGATGATGCATCCGGTGTTTGCACTGCGCCTTCGCCTCTCATCTCATCCGTATGTAGCAATCTGATGGCCCCAGGCGTCACCCAGTTAGAATGTGTCCTTACCATCGTGCATCTGCATCAACCTTTATTTTGTTCGCTAACCTGCGACGACTACTACCTCCATCAGCAATTAAGCCTTCAAAAAGTTGGCATGAACTATTGACGATAGCCAATCAGGGCACACCTCCCACAATCCAACGGGATACTCACAATGAATGTGGTCCGATGCGAACGATGAGATCTACGTGTTCGCAATTCAACAGTCCACAAGATAGCCAAGATAGCCGGAGATACGCACGAAATAGTAGCTATGATCATACCCTTCATGACACCTCACGCGCACCTGAACCTCGTCGTGTCCGGTATCACGCGCAGCCTTGCGAAATGCCTCGGGGTGGAGTTGGTAGAGGAAACTATCCGCAGTGCCCTGGAAATGCGGTCAGCGTGTCAATCCGTCCTTCTGCAGAGGCTCTCAATGCAGGCATAGCAAAGATACACACATAATCGATGAGGACATTGATCGCTTCTTTTACCCTTCCTACGAGGACGGTCGCGTCGTAATTCACCTTCCCTTCTTCCACACCCCCCACGAGGTATCCATTGAATGCCTTTTGGCCCCATGGGACAGCGGATGGTTCACAGATGGGAGAGAAAGCGGAGCACGAACGGTATCGCTTTTCGCTCGCAATCAACGAATTAAGATAGATGGTAAGCGCGCCATGACCACCCATGGAATGACCAAAGATGGACTGGCGAGAAAAATCCTGTAGCACGCTCCAGTGAATCCCCCTGACCGACCATTCAGGAGCGAGACACGCGACATACGATAGGAATTTCTGCTGCCTGTATAACCTCTGGCAGTTCCTTCGTGACGTGATCTAACATGTTGTAATGCTTTGCCCACTTGGACCTGGTGGCATTCAGATAGAATCCCGCACCTGGTGGCACGTTCGATCAGCGAGTTTGAAGCCCCACGACATGATCATTAGGCTTACCGACCCCAAAGTCCCAGGAGACGGTTTCATCCTCTATTCCAGCCCCCCGAGGAGATGTGTCAGGGAAGAGGATAGCGATGCCTTCAGCTGCCGCATCACGCATAAACCCACCCTTCTGTGCACTGAAAATGGGTAGGAAACAGATGAGATGTCGACACAATCACAAGTTCAGGGCTTACCCATTGTCCTCAGTGCATGTCAGGCCCGCCAGGTAAATCAGGATGGGGACCTTCCCGTGAGCTGCGTTCGCAGGGAGGAAGAGGTTGAACTGGGCATCTAGGTCACCAAGGACGGCGGACTGCAAACGATGATTTAGGACACGATCGATGAGGAGTGCTGTCGGGTTCTGAGGGAAAGTTCCAGAAGCGTACCTTGAACTTGTACTTCGTCAATGTCCCCTCGTAATGTTTGTTCGAAGATACTTTCTCCAGTATGGCTGCCATTCAATCGAATTTAGGACGGTATCGCAGTTAGCCGCTAGTGCAAGGCGGGTCGAGCTGATAGCGAAGGAATAACAAGATCTGTCAGTTTCTCTCAGGCCCATCTACACACGACACTGAAACTGGTCCTAAGAATACCTTTGTTTCCGACGCCGGCGCCTTTCCCCCTTCCAACAATGGCTCCGTCTTTGCATGGGGAAATGAGACCGCTGGTATCCGGCAAACAATGAGTGTATTGACAGTACGTATATGTCACTTAATCCCGATAGCATGCTTGGATCAGTAATCTGACGCTGGTAATTAACTGATCAATATCAATGATCACAATAAGATCTTCTAAAGTATAACGCTGAAATAATAGTGGGTAAGTAACAGCTCACGGCATGTTGTTCGACCGATGTATTGACTACGAGATTCGTATGTGATTGAAAAGGTGCAGAGTCAGCAAAGCGGCTGCAGATTCAACTGGATTGGGTCACAAGCGTGGTATCGGTGATGGAGATGTCTCGAGCAATCTCACTGGTTGCGACTAAGGTTCGGGAGGAGGAACAGTTGTCAGCTCCTTTGCATCTACTTCATGTTTCTCAATCACAGTTTCCCTGACCTGTGCAAACTCGGGGGGGAAGCCGATGCATTCTTGGTCGGCATCTTGTTGGTTGTCTCTCCCTGATGCCACGTCCCTTTCTTGAAGAACATTACTCTCAGCAGGTCCGGGAGCACATCGCTGTCTTTGCACCTCCAAACACATCTCTGGCCCTTCTTCAGGACAGGAACTAGAGCAACTGGACCGCGAGGATGGAGGTGAAGGTGGGGACCGTAGCATTTGCTCCATCCGCCGTCTCTCCTTATCCGATGCAGTGCGTCCTATGGTGTCCGCGTTACCCGCCTTGTCGGATGTAGGCTCCTCAGGTCTCGTGAGCAACTTCATTGCTCTCTTCTTCCTCCCTTCCCTGGCTTCCCGGCCAACCCATCGTCCGTTAACAACAAACCCTTCCTCTTCTTCCACGCCCGCCAACAAATCTGCTACACCCACGTAAAACCTTTCCGCACTGAATCCTACGTCTTTTCCCAGAATGAAAGCATGCATGTCTTTGAAACCTGATTGTCGAGTTGAAAACGCGTTAATAGAGAGACGAGTCGTTGGGAAGAAGGAACCTACCCGCAAGGCTGGTAAGATTGCCTGCAAGCCCACCTGTCCAACCCACTAGATCAAGGTGATTCACGTTGCGCAGCGTACCAAGATATGTGCCCCATTGTGCCGACTGCACGGATACCAAACCGTCATTCGGTCCCTCTTGTGCCGCTATGATGGAGTGTGGGTACCTACGAGGGATGACGAGTCGTGTCCGTATCTTTGTGAGGTTATGGTAAGCTAATCTCACTTCCAAGTATCAATCAATCCAGGTTCATATTCTGCTCCCCAACTGAAATACCGGACATCTTCTGCATCCGGCGTGTTGTCATTGAATTGGTTCATTGCCTCCCTGGTGAGACATCCGAATGCCTTGCCGTCGCCGCCCCCATTTGGGAGAAGCTCGAGGAGAGTAAGGACCGCTGGGAGGTGGGTAGAAGCAAGGGAGAGAAAGTGTGAAGCAAAGGAAGAGCCACGGTGGGGAGTGGCTATTGTAGTCAGGCTGAGGACGCGAAAGGTCCGTTGGGTGAGATGGGTAATGAGATAACGACAATCGATGCCACCCTGATACACAGGTGAGGTGATGGAAATTTGGCAGAGTAAAACGTACCATGCTATGACCTATTAGATGGATATCTCGATCAGGATATGTTTCCGAAATCTTCTTCTCAAGGACTATTGCGCGATCGATTGGCGAGGAAGTCGCTGGAACACGGGTGATGAGGACCTCGCAACCATTGGCCTCAAGGACTTCCTTGATTCCTCGCCAATGGGAAACCTGTAATGGGGCTATGGCAGGTCCAATTGTGACAGAATCGAAACCTAGGAGACCGTGGCAGAAAACGAGAGGTGCATTTGGGGTACGGACTAGGAGATGGAAGTCTGCCAATTTCCGATGGTATGCAGGGATGAAGACGACATACATTTCTTTCCGAGATCACCATCGAACAAAACAGATTCATTTAACACGCTTGCTCCACTTTCCCTGCTGGTATCACGATCTGATAAAAACCACCATCTGCGAAGGGAAGGGGAAGGGGGGATTTGTGGGGCTGCAGATGTGTGTATCGAGCGGAGGGTGTCGAGAGACGAACGCGTAGGTGGAACAGCGGCAAACGAGAGCGAGGGGGAGGAGGCGAGAGTGACAGAATAGTCCGAAGTGGTCGGTGGAATTGCGAAAGGAGAGGTGTACCGGGGATTAGATATTAGAGGCGGCGGTCTTGAGAGGGAACGGGAGGGTGTGGAAGAGGAAGCAAGTCTAGCGGGGGGAGGTGGAGAGGGCAAGATACTGTTGGTGAGTGCGTCATGGAGTGCGTCTAGCATCGGTGAGGGGGGACGAGAAGGGGGTGAGCGGGAGTGTGAATGGGTTTGAGAAGGAGAGCGGGGATGAGAAGGGAAACGTAGGAGTGGTGCGGTGGACGATGGCAAAGACGCATGACCCTGGCCGGAGAGAGTGAGCGTCCGCGAATGGTGGCTCAGCCCAAGTCCAACGTTGGTCCTTATGTTGTTCTGCATGGCTGGGAGGATGTCGAGGTGAGGGGAAAACGCGTTGGGCATCGTGCGGGACGGTGACGAGCCCTCCATCCAGTCGATAATCACGAGCCTAGGTGCAGAGTGGCTGTGTACTCCTGGTTGACTGGAGTTATTTTCCGTAACCAAGTTCGGTACAACGCACGATGAACCCATCGAGCCAACACATTCTCTCGTTGTACCGAACATACCTTCGTCAAGTCAGCGCACTTCCACATTCTTACCTCCGGTGTGCAGCACCGTCACACTTGACTATCGATATCTAACGCCCAACAGCCTTCTTTTCAGACTCAAGGCGGGAGACGACTTCCGTTCAGTACTGCAAACAAAGTCGATCGAACTTCGTAGAAAAAAGTTGAAAAGGGTATCCAAGGTTAACGTTGTCTTATTTCTCGCAAGTTCGTCCGCTTGATTTGCATCTCGGCGCAGGACCTGCGACGGCTACGGGCTGCCAATGGAGGAGAATTCAGATCTTTCGATCGCATGCTCGACATAGCCTACGGAAGGGTAGGGAAGTTACGTTGGGAATTGATGGAGGTACAATCATATGGATATGGATGGCCAATTCCACCCTTAATCTCAACGTCCACTAGCCTTTGCTCTCGGATCCGAATCCTCCACTCCCTTCCCTGACTGACCCGTGGAAGGACAAGACCCGTTTACCTACTTACTCTCCGGAGCTCGCGGCTCTCCTCACTTCGGGCATCTCGCACACGACAAGGGCGTTGCAAAAACATCACCTTTTTTCACTGCCAGGATTACCGGAACGTCCAACATCAAATTCCGAAGACACAATGCTGTTGGGAACGCTAGGCAAGCGTCGCGAATACAACATTCGGTGGCGTTTCTTCAAAAGGGAATGGAAGAAGGTGTACCCTCCCCTTCAAGTATCGCCGCAGTTTCCTACGCATCAATCCGACGCGCGCATTTCCTCGACCCATCCACTCACTTTCGGTTTTCAGAATACCGTCGCTCTCCGGGAGTTATTTGTGTTAGCGGGGTCTCCTTCAAAGTCACCTGATCCCCCTAGGAAGCAAATGGCACTGCAACGGATTGAGAACACGTCCGAGGCAAATCTGTTCGATGGAAATTTACCAGTTCGGTGGCTTCGTCGGCGGTATCAGGCGCTTCTAGGCAGGGTTCCGCTACTGACACCTCGGCCCACGCCACAAGACCCTAAACGCGCCTATGACATCCAGTTGGCGGAAAACGCCATAACAGCCTCCAGAACTCACTTGTCACGACTTCGTGTCGTGGACGCAAAGGACGTTTCATGGATAAGTGATGTTCACCATACCCTTCATTCCGGAAGACGTAGCAGATAGTTTGACGTGTTACATCTACGCGTTCATACATTCCACTTCAGAGAACTTTCTTGTTCCCGGCCAGAGTCATAAACATGATCAGTTAGATACGTCAAGAATTTGATTCGGCACTCTCTAGCTCTAACCCGTGCAGCTCGATGCTATACATGCCATAATTGCGGTCTGCGGCTCTGGATGCTGCAGAATCACCCAAGCTCTGATCTACGCCACACTGGAGGTTCAGGATAACCTTGTACTCGTCAAAGGAAAATATTTTGCTGCTGCGGATGCTATCAAGCAAACCCTGTAGGCCTCATGTGGTGAGGATCAGGTGCAACTCAACTAAGAAACACATACTGAGGGTCCCAACGAGAAGAGCGCGTAGTATTGTCTGGCTCTTTCAAATCGCGCCAGCTGTTCTCCGTCACCGATGGTACGAATACTTTGTTGAAGTGCTCGGATGTTCCGATCGACTTTCTTCATGCCGAAGTCATTTGCCACGCGGATTTGACGAGCGCTGTTGATCAGTAGTTGTTCTACCAAGTCCTCCAGGCCGAAAAATACGAAACTGCGTGACAGCCGTTAGTTGCGGGGGGTGAGGATGAATGTTCGACGGACTTTTGTTCATTTTTAAGCAATGTCGTGTTAGTGAATTCGTCAACACCACTAAGCTCCGAGTTCAGATCAACAATGTACGGGTCCGGTTCTCCAACTTCATGGTCAACCTGGTAGTTCCCCTGAGATGATGTCAGTAGGTGCATTCACCAAGTACCAGCACTTACATGACGAAAGGCTGCATCGAGATAGTAGATGGTTCTACAGCGAACTTCTAGCCTAATTGTATGCAGGATGATTTCGGCCAGCTGCGTGTAGGTCTTCAACAATGCGCCAAAACGCCTGAATTCCATATAATTAGTAAAATACATCCTTTAGGGAACACACCTACAATGCCATCTCATGGGACAGGGGTAAGCTAAGTTGGTTGTCTTTAGAAGTGTCGTGCGGAAAGGGAAAAGACGGCGGAGATATTTGTGACGAGAGCGCGGGCTCAGGGACTATGAAGACCGACGCAGGTGAAAGCGCAGTCTCAGCAGAAGATCTTAACGCGTTCAGTTCCTGCGTGAACCAGGCCTGAGGGACATACGTCAGAAAGCAGCGAACGGACTCAGTAGATCAGCACGTACGACACTTCGATAGAGGCTGCATAAGGCAGCAATGTTGCGGACAGAGGGGTTAAGGTCACCTTTATCCACTGAGTACTGGGCCAGGTAACCCATTTCTAGATGACTTTCCTGTCTGCATAACTGCTGCTTAATTACAGAATCCTGTTGGTAAACATGAGATTTAGTCTGACCCACGACGTAGTTCAAAACGACCTGACCTCCGCCCCAAATAGCTCAGACAAACATGGGCTCAGCTCAGATTTTTGTGCCCATTGAGCAGCGACCGACGGTGATGAAGGACCTTCGGTCCCACCCGTGGACACAAGAACCTGGAAACGATGACTGCATCGCTGATAGAATTGGACAATAACGCCGACAATAAGCCTCGCATAATTCTCGCGATGAAATGGCGTTGCACAAAGCATTGCGCATAGCGAGTTAATGAGGGCAATCAGCTGCGTAGCCGCCTACAGAAAGTTCGATGAGGACCAACTTTTCCGTAGAAAATGACGCACCTTGAGAATGGGTCGGGGACTAAAGCGGGTAGACAGGATATCGGGTTGGAAGGCGTCAGGAACTGTGTATGGTCAATCCACAATCCAAATGCTGCCATATCGAACGAACATACCGGACACTGCATGGTGGAACAGCAAGGATATCTTCTCCTCCAACTGCGGCAAATATACCTTGAGAACAAAATCATCCAATATTTCGCTTGCGGATCGTGCGCTCTCCTGGCCATCGGGTAGTATATTTGCGATCCTACCCAAAAATGTGAGGGTTGGCTGGAATAGAACAGTCACATGGAATGCGTCTGGTTTAATCAACAAACGACGATGTTGTCCAGCGCCAAGGACACGCTCGTCAGAACCGAGGGAAGACAGTGCACTGTGCACTGCGTTCTCCGAGGAACTCTGTACGAGTCCCGGCATGGTATCTCGAAGGACCCGCATGAGTTCATCCTCGTGCTTCCGAAGAAACTTTGTTGTTAATTTAGTATCGGTGTCTGTAAATCGAAAGATACCCTATAACCAATCATATGTTTGACTTAGTGAACTGACCAAGGTTTTAGATGAATACCTTGAGCCTGTCTCGCGTAAATCGCCCTTCACGAAGTACCTCATTGATTGAGGCGATTGGATTCCGTCCTGTCACGGCGCTTCGTTCTTCGTCGGTCAGATAATCGTTGAGCAGAGTCCGAACCTGATATTTGTTTGGTCAACACTGACGTTGTTGACGTTCGCAAGCAAACGCACCTCAGCCTGCATTGCCAACCACATATCGGCAATGGGGAAAAGAGTTCCTGGCTTGGCGCCAGAAGAATCCTTGAAATCTCGTCTCTGAGAGTGGGTTAATGACGTCCAAATCTGACCTGCGCTAAGGTCGATCACACTCACTGATCCAATGCGGTTGGCTACTTCGAAAACCACGCGTAGACCTTGTGTCACAGCATCCAGTTTGGAAAAGACTGTCCAAAAGAGGTCCTTCAGAATCTCCTGATCGTGGTGTTTTGAGGTTGATTCTAGCGCAGCCAAGCGAAGAGTAGACGCTGTTGTTGATGAGTCTTTACGGACATGGGCCGTCTGAACCGAGCTCATCGTTGCAGATCCGTCGGAGACAAAAATGTACCCTCCGTCGGACCTGGATCCAAGGGCAGCAGCTGTGAGAAGGGCCGAACTTCGCTTCGAGTTTTCTGCGCGCTCTTCGACTTCTTCGACAGTTGACTCGATCAGAGAGAAAATCTCGCTTTGTAATCGTTGCATGACAGAATCCAGGGCGCTCCCGAGCTTGCCTAGAATAGCTAGAGATTCTAAAAGTGTCTCAATATAGGTGAACGAATCTGCTTCGGGGTTGGCACTCGGATAGCCAAGGGGTAGAGAACTACTTGGCAAGGCCAATAAACCAAAATTCGAAGATGACGACACCGATGTAGATATCGACGCCGACAACTCTTGCGCACTGATGCTGGTACGGAGATTGGCATCGTCGAGGTCATAAGGAGCGTCATTCGGTCGGGTCGCCAGACCGGTGAGGTAACGCGAGAGACGGGTCCCTCGAGTGCTCTGAAGCAAAGATGTTGACATGGTTCGCGCAGGACTATCTGGGGTGTTTGTTTGCGCTGGCTGGTCTTCGAACTCCACTTTTGAGACTGATCGGGTTGATTGAGGGTAGTAGACCGCAACATAAGGAACCACGCACACGTTGATTGACTGGGTGTATACGAAGCCCACCGCGTGTCACACCAAAATGACTTGAGGTA
>JBBPLN010000228.1:0-31629 GCA_038089815.1 Sutorius eximius | reverse complement strand
GCGAAATTGCGCAGGGTGTGAAGAGGATTGATTTCCTCGGACCGAACGTCTTATTTGCGGGTTTATCGAGGTCCAGGGATGGATCTGACCGGTGGGAGGTATCCTTCGTCCCAGGGGCGTGAGCCGATGTTCCCCCATCCGACTCGTCCTGCGTCATGAATCACGATCAGGTTCAGGTTCCAATAATTGGAATCTGGTATGTCACGGCCGTCGCTGCTGATGACTATATTCTATTTCTCATCTATTGCGACCTATCGCACCTGATTTTCTCGGACTCCATGGACGGTCATCCGCAACTTCTATCTCTCCTCTCTACCAATGTGTTTTCATCTATACCCTCGTGGACCATCTCGCACATCTTTCCGGTTCTCATCGTGGACTTTGAAGTTTCGTCATTTGCTATATCCATTCGTCCAAAAGCTGTCTTTGTAGTCTGTAACCGTGTTTGCTATCAATTGCTTTCGTCTGTATCCTACTGTATCCATTCATCGAAAAGCTGACTCCACACTTTGTAATTGTCTGTTTCGCGCTTCGTTCAGCCCTGTTTGCCGTGTGATCGACGAATGCGCTGCGAATTCTCTACAATCAACCGCGTGGTGAGCAGCAAGTTCAATAGCCTGAGGATGGGAACAATCACATCAATAGACACACAGGATTTAAAGACGGCATTCACTGATCAACTTATCGGTTACTGTACATTGGCTAACAGTTAACTTCACATAGACCAATTATGCTTCGGTAGGATTACAGCCTGAGTCTCCCCAAACCGACCTAAAGCCTCTGGGTCAGAAGTGAACAAAATCCATTATCAATTTTAATGACATGGACAGCCCGACTCACCCTCGAGAATCTTCCACCCAGGCCAGCCCTTGTTATGTATACCTCTAGGTAACTTTGGGGCATCATCGATCGAATCACTGTCAAGGGTGCATCCCCCGAATGCCCCGATGACAATAACATGCACTCGCTCGCGATGTTACCGGGGACGGACACCTCATCTTACCGCATGATACCATCAATCATGACGAAGATAGTTGTTCACGCACAACAAAGGAGACTTACATGACTTGAAGTTGAAACAGCATTCTCAAGATCACAACCATACTTCGCTTTGCATCCGACGCCCACACACGTTTCCAGAGGACGGAACAGCCAACTGGGCACTATGTTCACTCAAGTACCTGCATGACACATGGCACTACTCAACGTCAACATTACCACGAAAAAACGAAAAAACGACAGCAAAAAAAGGGGAACAGGCAAAGCACAGATACATCTCGAGCAGATCCTCTTTTTTGTTTTGTCGACGAATGGGAGGAAAGGACGTGTAACCGGTCTCGGAGCTGTATGCGACAGGAGCGAGTAAATCACATCTCGGGTTGCATGGGCATCACCTGACCACCTTTGGCGGCGGTAGGTGAAAAAGTGTGCCAGCGATCGTTGAATCGAACATCCAGTGGCCGACCGCCATACATATAATGCTGGAATTTGGCTGTTGGAAGATTTGTCAGGGATGAGACTGGCCCCGAGACGCAGGCCAAACGTACCGATCGCCGTCTCCGCCTCCGCTACCTGAGCAAATTGCACGACACCACATCCCTTAGACCTTGTCCCGTCGAATAGAATCTCCGCAAGCTCGACCTGTCCCGTAGTCTCGAACAACTCTACCAAGTCCTCGTTGGCAGTCGACCATGGCAACTTAGGTACACGTTAGGCGCACGCCCGTAACCAAACGGCTGGTGGTGGACTCACATTGCGAACCATGATTTGTTGGCTCGGCTCGGGCTCAATGTAACCGTACCCACCGCCATAACCACCGCCATAGTTATCCATCCGAAGGCCACCACCATGGCCGCCACCATCAGGTCCCGGGTAATCCGCATAGATATCTTGGCTCGAGAAATCGCGTCCGGATCCTTGCGACGCGTATCCACCTCTGAAGCCACTTCCACGGAGGCCGCCACGAAAACCACCACGTAGGCCACGACCGCCACCCAAGCCGCGGAGTCCACCACGGAATGCACCTGGGCCGGAAAGGCCCGCATAGCGGTCCTAAGAAGCGTGTGGGCAAAGACAATCCAAAGGACCAAAAGTTCACGTACCTCGCGAACTTCGAGAGTACGACCATACCAGTCAAAGCCGTTGTACATGCCTATAGCATCATGAAGATATCGATCAACCAAACTGAACAATAAAACGCACTGATGGCCTGCTGGGCATCCTTTTGTGTTTCAAAGACTACCGTACCAGAGCCTTTGGGACGGCCATCAGCACCAATGTTAATGTCAGCCCTAATGATATTCCCAGCAGCTCGGAACAAATCTTTCAAATCCTGCCAACCTGCTTGGTAGGGCAGCTTGATTCGTCATATAAGCAGACATCACGCAGTTGGAAAAGGTCAAACTAACATTACCGACGTATAGTTGATTCCCTGGATTTTGATGAGTGCCGAAGTAATTGTGGTGAGGAGGGCGCGGCGGCGGCGCAGCATTGAGCCCTTGTCCAGCCATTGCCATACCAATTTTTCCCGGAACAGGAGTGGCACCAAACCGTGATTCGTTTTCTCGATCCTAAGCCATCGGCGAGTCAAGGAACAACCTGGCGAAACCTGATACCATACCTCACGAATAAATACTGGTCGACCCAGGAGGGGTACCTCTGAGAGCTCCCGGATCGCTCTCTGAGCATCCTCTGGAGATGCAAACTCGACAATGCTAGGTTGCGGGTAAGCATAGGATCGATAGCACGAATGAAAGGCCATACCCGCATCCCTTAGAAACGCCTGTAGGCGTGACTAGTACCTCAGCAAAGAGGACCTCCCCAGCTATTGAACCCCAAAAGAAAACTCCCATCAATATCCTCTCAATCGTTCCAGCCATCCAACAACGGCGAAACCAGGAAGAAAAAACGGCAAAAGGCCACTACCAGCACAGTCACTTCTCCACTCTCCCTCATCAGCTCGGACTCGCACAAAAGCACCCCCCTGCCTTTTTCCAGAACGAGTGAGCTTCAGCAGAACGGATCTGCGTGCGCGGTAACCAAGGCCATTCTCCCCCTTCCCACGCAAAGAAAAAATATCTAATCTGAGATTCCCCCACCCACCTCCCCTCATGAATTCCATTAGATCGCGGTACTTGACGTCATAACTGAGGTTGCCAACGTAAACTCGATTTTCTCTCTTGCTGATCTTTGCAAATTCAACCGCTTCTTCATGGTCCGCGTTCATGGGTCCCCCGAGAGAGCGAGCAAACGGATCTGCGGGCTTGCGTTCACGGCTACGCGAACGAGTGCGTGATGGACTCCGCGAACGGGTGCGAGACCGCGAGCGGCGTGCGTGCCTGCGGTCACGTGGCGAAGCGGAGCGCCTGCGGGGGGACCTAGAACGCGTGCGACTGCGAGAACGCCTGCGGCGCTAAAATCGGAGAAATCAATGGATGCCGCATACTTTGCGCAGTGAGAAACAAAAACCCACTTCGCCGTTGCGCCTTTCTTCCGGCTCCCAGTGGTCAGTACGCCTGGTACGACCTAGAGAAACGAGACGGTGAATCCCAAAAAAAAATTTGGGGGAAAAAGGGGGCTAATGTACCAGAGTCCCTTGGCCGGTCTCTGTCGCGCTCGCGGTCCCTATCCCGATCCCTGCGATCACGGTCGCGCTCGCGCTCGCGGTCTCTGTCCCTATCCCTGTCGCGGTCGTAGTCGCGGTCTTCCTTGGCCTTCATGTCGACATCCATTTGAACACAAAAAAAGAAAGAAAAGCTTCGAGGAAGAGGGTAAGAGTGAAAGGCCCGACAGTATATTTTCGAACTCCGATTGAACAACAATCCAGTCAGGTGACCACCATGTATGTAACTAACTTGCGGTTTGAAATGCTAGACCTAGGAACGACAACTTGACGACCGTAAGTACCAATGCTTACCGACTGTCTGCAAATTCTAGAAGGTGAGGTGAGCCGAAATTTATGTAACTCTTGTGGACTTT
Source organism: Sutorius eximius (assembly GCA_038089815.1). Taxonomy (NCBI): domain Eukaryota; kingdom Fungi; phylum Basidiomycota; class Agaricomycetes; order Boletales; family Boletaceae; genus Sutorius; species Sutorius eximius. The sequence continues at coordinate 27,651 of JBBPLN010000228.1, read as the reverse complement.
AAACCATGTGCGTTGTTACGAGCCTGGATACACAATTGACAAGAGTGGGCAACGCTGAGGCATTAGCAGACCAGACATAGACCGATTATCCCAGCAGCGGGGATCTCCCTTCTCTTTTGTGGTGGACTACGGCAATCCGCAGATCTACAGATTCCACGAGGCATGCTGTGCACACCAGGAACCTAGGTCGTGGTTCGTCCTGTCATGTATGACGCATATTTCAGGCACATGCAAGGTCAACTTTCAGATTGTCGGTCCGAGTCAGGTGACCAGACCTTTCTTTCTCCTCTTCCACTAGTGCCACTCGTGGACAACAAGATGGACGCCCCGGTCATCACGTCCCTCGTGCTGCGTAACGCACAATGGGACCGTACGAGGCGGGTGCCCACACTTCCTTGGGAAGCACCATTCTTGGAGCTTCTGGCTTTGTTCAAGGTCATTGACAATTCAAAGCCCACTCCCAAGACCGATGGTCATCGCTTCTGCTTCCAACCATCTCACGATCTCTCCGAAATTGCGAGAGTCTTTATCTCAGTCTCTACATCTTCCGACACGTACGACATTGACATCACGACTATTCGGCTACCGAGTTCGGACGGCGTGCCACCCGCCGTAAGCAAACTCCAAGAATACGCAAACCACGTCTTGCAAAGGGTACAAGTAAGCATTTTTTACCTATACACAGGTCTGGTGGGTTGCTCAACCAACGCCGCTAGCGCTTCAGGGACCGTTTATTCGAATGTGGCGTCATAAAGGACTCTGCTTGTTTTCTCGGCGTCGATTTATTCACCTGCCCACTCTGCCGTAGCCCTTTGAACAGTTGTTTCGAGTGCGATTCCAAGGTCGCATGCACCAGTCTAGTGTGTTCCGGATCTCTCGTCATCGACTGCGAGCTCTGCTACGACCACCGCCGCATGTCTTGTCGTGCATGCCTGGTGAAAAACGAACCGATAACTTGCATTGTCTGTTGTCCAAAGTGTCAAATGTGGCGCTGCAGGGAGGACTTACATTGGTGTGTCGGGTTAGTCCTCCACCCCGCCCCTGGCACAGAGGAGCTCGCCGAACTATCCCGCGAGTCCGACTGGGACAACGAGACCATCGTGCGTTCCCATCCGCCCAAACCTGGCCCGTGCATGTACTGCACCGAAAATCTTTTTACAGAGGGTTGGACCACATGCTACAATAACTTGGAGCCTGACCGCTGTCCGTCCCAACCACCACGAATGCTACAGCTTCGTCTCAACACCGGGTTCTGTCCCGAATGCATCCCTCAAACTCCTGGGGACCGTTGCAAGTGCGAGCTCACTTGGGTCTGCAGCTATTGCGCAGAGGGCAAGAACAAGACCCTCTCCTATCCACTTCTCCTCGTCTGTCCGCGCTGCGGCGGTAAATACTGCAGTCGACCCATCACACAGTACGCGTGTGGGGCTCCCGTCGATACGTGCAGGGGCTGCAAGGGAGCCACACTCTGCAATGACTGTGAAGAGGAGGAAGAGCTCCCCGACGAAACGCCAGTCGGCGAGGATATTCCAGAGCTCGTGAAATTTGTCATAGAATGCTCCTTTTGTGAAGCATGGAGCTGCTTCGACTGCTATGTCGACGAGCGTACGGTGACGTGTTCTCTCTGCGAGAGCTGGTTTTGCTATGGGTGCGTTAGCGACCACGAGCCGGACCGCCGTCCTGTGGTGGAGCGATGTCCGTTATGCAACAGGGATATATGTTTCTATTGCAGGACTGACCACTGGGTTTGCCCGGGCGATAAGATGGCGAGTGTTTGGAATCGATGACCTTTGTATCTGGATCGCTGAGGTTCTTCCGCAGCTCAGCGCATTGCCGCCGCCACCGTAGCACGCACGTGGCCTTGGGTCCGCGGTTCGTCACACCGACGCGAATACGAACAAGGTCTTGGGTTATCGGTACGTCACTAGGAGTGGAAGGATGTGTGTACCCTGGATTTATGTGCTTGTTTCGGGACGGATGGAATATGTATTAATTTAATGGACTGATGTACATCGTACCGTGTTCGTTCGGATAAGCCTCACCCGACAGCGTAGAAAGAGTACACCGTCTACATCGACGTGGACTAATTACCCAGAGGATGAAACCGAGGGAACGACGATCCCATCCCGTCAATGCACAATTAGAGTCGATTGATGTAGGAGAAAGAAAGGTTCGTGGCATGAATCGTATTACAAGAAAAAATCTCCAAGGATACGATGTAGTGAGGGGTTTGTCTATGTAACACATGTTCAAGATCGAAACAACGCGATCCTTTTCTCCCGCTGGCATACGAAACGCCCCGACAGGTCACGGATACTAACGGTGATCAGACATCGGCCGCCGTTCCGCAAATCACCACGCTACGCCGGACGGACGTTCAGCTCCGGACCGGTCATGTCGTCCACTTTCGAAACGACGACAAAGGCAGTCATGAGCGCCGAAAACGCCAACATCAACGAACTGGCAGAAAGGACCGCATTCCGCGCGGACGAGACGCCCGTCATGAGCGACACCACGACGAAGACGTTCAATGGGACGCGGAATAGCGCCGACAGCTACAGAGGAAAACGGGACTCGATGAGCAAACGACAATCAAAGGGACGAAGTGAGGAGAGACAGACCGTGGCGCGGTGTTCGTTGGAGATTAACGTCCCCCTCAGCATCCCTTGTATGGGGTAGTACATCCCAACACACGCCTCAAACGCACAGAACGCCCAAAACCGCACGCGCTCGCTTTCTGTGCGCGTGCTCAGCGCGAGCGCGAGCGCACTCACGGCGCAAACGAGGCTGCTTAACTTGGCATGGAGGGTCAGCGAGGACTCGCCGTGCGATCCGAGCCGCGGTGGGGGAGTGTATGAGGTGATGGCGGTGTAGAGGAGCGAACCGAGCATCATGGATATCATGAATGAGGAGAAGATGTACCCGAGGGGCAGGGCTACCATGGGGAAAGAATGAGAGGCCTCTTGCAACGACGGCACCCAGACGAACACAAAGAGGTACATCGAGCCCTCGAAGCATGTCTGCGTCAACCCAATTACCAGCAGGATAGGGTCTGCAAGTGTTCCAAGTCCACCAAAATCAGTATTGCCGACCTCGTAGCATCATCGCCGATGATACTCACCATTGCGCACGATCTTCCACGCTTTGCCCAGCCGTCTCAACTGAAACGGGTCGACGCTCGCAGTCGCCGCCCCCGCACCGCCCCCGTAGTTCTCTGTCCACGTAGCTTTGATCACAAAATACGCAAGGGCCAGCAGCGCTCCGCTTGCAACGAAAGGCGACGCGAACGATCTCGTATACGATACCAGTTGGTTGCTGACTACACCAGCACCTGTGGCGACGAATCCATTTACGAGTGTTGCACGACCAAAGATGGCGGAGAGCTCGGAAGACGGGATCGTCAGAGAGTTGGCGGAGGAAACCAGCCAGGATTCGAAGGCAGAATAGAGGATGGAGGTGGATATGCCAGCCGTGAGACGGCCAAAGAGTAGAACGGGAAGGTAGGGCAGGTTGATACAAATGCATGCAAAGGTATAGGTGACGCAGAACACGAGACACAACCTCTTGCGGCCACTATCCAAGGATTTAGCGCCTGGACGTTATTAAAGAAGAAGCGTGCGCACTGCTGGTCTGCCCAAACACCAACCAATGGGGCAGTTAGACCCGCAGACATGAAACCAGTGACGAACAAGACGGCAACCATCCTCTCCGACATCCCGTACTGCTCGCGGTAGAGGGAGTAGACGTATGGGCCCTGGAGCCAGTCAGCGCCTATTCGCCAGCGCCGTTGAGACCGGCAGGAAATGAGAGAAGCATCAGCGAGCTGCAGTGCAGACCCCGAGATCGAACCCACCCATGACAACGGCATACACAAGCAGATACTGCCGCGTCAACTGAGCGAGTGCGTGCACCGGAACCGTACTGTGACCGTTCTCAAGGCGAGCTGCATGATGGTCTTTTGCTGTCGCTGCCGCTGCTCGCTTCCGAGAAGATACGAAATGTTCGAGGAGGAGAAAGACTAGGCAAGAGGTAACGAGCAGAATCAACTGCAGCTCGTAGAAGGCGACCATCTCGGCCTGCGAACAAGTTCACCGTTTACTGCGAGAAGGAGCCCTTGCTATACGCCATCGCTGCTCAACGTGGCTCAGGGAAGAAAAGGCACGAGTACGCGCTCACCGTTTCGGATGTTTTCGCGCGTCTACCGCTCGGCCTCAATGTAGAACGACAACGTCGACAAGTATGGCCACCGCTGCGCTGTGCTCACGAACTGTACGCCTTGCCTGGAAGGAATGCTGCTTGACCCGAATCAAACCGTCATTCCCACAACTTGACTTTGCTCGTTGCGAGATTTGCCGAGACAAAGGTACACGACAAGGGGAATGGCGACAATAAAGTGGAGCAACCTCTACCAGCGGCTCCTGGAAATTACCTCACGATCTCGCCACTGCTCTCTCCACACTGATTTCCGGTTAGTACTCGGCCCCGTCGCTGGTGTCCTTTTTCATGGCTCGCTCCCAACACTCCGAATCGACCAATGTATGGTGGGACACTCTAGGAGGAACAGAACAACGGCTCCCATGATACCATATTCAAGTTCTCTCACACTCGGCAGTATGTACACGCTCCACCTTTGACCGGGGAACGCAGCGTTATTCGGCATAACTCACCCTGATGCGGCGGTAAAGACAGCCAGTTTCGTCTGGTATGTTATGCTCCCGCAAATTTCGACACGGTCATCCATTTCCCCCGTGCACCCGGTTTAACATCAATGAACAAAGTATCCGTGAACTGTACTTGAGCTGTGTAATAACATCAGGCAGAGGATCCGCTAGCGCAAACCTCTACCGGCGCAACCGAACAAACATTCTGGCATCACAATGGACATCGTCTCGAAGGACGGGTCTCCTGCGCTGTGGGGCATCACGGGACCAGCTGTAGGGTCTGTAGGAACGGCACCTATTCTATCAAAGCACGGAGCGCATTTATGTAAGTACTGGCACGTTCAAGGGTGCCCGCCTCGTCGTCTATTTCTTCCGCGCCCCGGGACTCCGTTCTCCATTGCGACCATCTTACTGCATTGCGACAAGCTGAACGTAACTCTTGAGTCTGTCATCACAACGCCCCAGGTATATGTTCGCTCCTTCGTATGGTAGCAACAACTGTTCTCTGAGCCAGAAGCGTTCAATTGCCTTGGGGAGACCATAGAAACCATCCCGATCTCAGTGCGTATCGTTACAAGCTCCGGGGAGCACTATGGAAGATGAATGCAGGATCCTGAGAGCGTCGACTGGTCATACCATACCATGTAACAGCGTGGTGATAAGTAGCAAAATTGAACCGAGTGCTTGGCACATCGAGGGACGGTACCAAGACGTGTCGTGCATTCCGGGGTGGACAGTGATTGGAGCGCAGTCGTCAACAAGGAAAGTGAGTCGAAACGAAGCGCGAAACAGACACGGTCACAAAACCAGACAGATTTTTCGATGGTAGATACAATAGATGACGGAAATATCAAAGTCCACGATAATAGCCAGAAAGGTATGAGAGACGGTCCATAACAAGAATACAGATGAAAGCAATCGATAGCAAACACGGTTACAGACTACAAAGACAGCTTTTGGACGGATGGATACAGCAAATGACGACTCTTCAAAGTCCACGATGAGAACCGGAAAGATGTGCGAGATGGTCCACGAGGGTATAGATGAAAACACATTGATAGAGAGGAGAAATAGAAGTTGCGGATGACCGTCCATGGAGTCCGAGAAAATCAGGTGGGATGGGTCGCAATAGATGAGAAATAGAATATAGTCATCAGCAGCGAGGGCCGTGACATACCAGGTTCCAATTATTGGAACCTGAACCTGAACATAATTCATGACGCAGGACGGTGGAGGAAGCATTGGTTCACGCCCCCGGGACGAAGGATACCTCCCACCGGTCGGATCCATCCCTGGACCTCGATAAACCCGCAAATAAGACGTTCGGTCCGAGGAAATCAATCCTCTTCACACCCTGCGCAATTTCGCGCGGGTCAGCATGCGTCCTCGCCCCGAAATACCCAGAGGCATAGGCAAAAGCACTAACCATAGGGCCCATCTCTGCGGGAGACACGCTGCGGTTAAGGGCCTCACGGATGCGCACGAGTACGTCATATACTGTCACGCCGCATGGATTACGAACTTCGATCGAGGACCAAAGTGGGAGCGAGGGGACGCTGAGGACGAGTTGTGTGCAGGCTGGGTTCACAGCTGGTTCATGGAGGAGGTTTGGAGACCAACCAGGTGGGAGTTGGATGGATTGCACATCTCTAGTTACATTGTAATACAATGGAACACCATGGCCCGTCCGTGATAGGAGGGCGCTGAGGGACATTATGCGAGAGGAGCTCTCAGAAGGGTAGTCTGGGGGTGGGGTAAGCAAAGTGATTGGTAACAAGGTACATGGGAGGAACGGCCATACATGGGGAGCCCGATGATGACGGCGGATAGGCTGGTGAAGAGTTGGGGTGGGGCAGGGATACGGTGTGGTGACGAGGAGCACTAGGCATGGGGCCAGGGGAGCTCGTCGGGTAGGACGGAGCCGAGTGGGAGGCCGAGCGGGACGTCCATGATTTGTAGGTGGAGTCAGAGGAGCGATACATCGAGGGAGAAGCGGAGGTGTCGGGAGGAGTGTAAAGCAGCGGGTGCTGGGTGACTCGATAGCGGCGTGGGGTGGGATCTTATACCCCGCCAGTCGTGGGTTCGGGAACTTACTTTGAATGCGGACATCGTGCGCGTGACTGGGAATATGACCGAATGAGGCGAAGGGCGGGGGGGCGAACGTCGAGTGACATGGCGGACAAACGCAACCCCCTGTCGGGATTGCTAAATGAGGAAGTGGCGTCGGTATACTTATCTAAAAATGGAAGGTGTCGGGAATTCTGCGCTGATGGCGGGACATAGAAGTGTCGGGATAAGCGACGCAGCCAGTGCCTGATACCATCGATGGCTTATCGCTGTCAACGTCGCTGTACCCATTTCCCACAAGCCATCACACGTTGGTTACAGTAGCGCCCACCTGCGCCACACATCACCGCGCGCCCTTCTTTTTCTCCGCCCTTGTGCTTCGTGTGCGAACTACATCCGTTCTATTTCAAAAAGTGTCTCCATCATTACCCACAGCTATTCAGTCGTGTCTGTACGTGTCACACGAGACTTCATAAGTACACATCATCCCTCGCAATGCAGAAAGCTACTAATCCGGCTGACGCGCTGCAGCACACGACGAAACGCCCACTTGGTGTGGCGGAGGCTGCCTCTCAGTTGCTTGAGAGCACAGCCGACATAGTAGGTTTGGCTAACTCCATTTCCCATGGCCGGTAGAATAATCGCTGACATTACCCGACGCGGATAACTTAGCGCCCGGAGGGGACGTGTAGACTGCTCTGGCCGGTTGAATATGGTTTGAGCGTCTAACCACCCGAACGTTCGAACGTTTGGGCCTGGAACTGAACCTCGCTGAGTGGTTCTTTTACACCTTGCCTCCCAAAACCCCCAATGGGCGATCGCGTTCGAGTTGAGGCGCCGGGTGCAGTGGACAGGGTATGAACCAGGTGTTCACCGGCGGACTAACGGAGTTTCAAAGAACATTCCAGTCTGCATACTTGAAACAGCTGAAACTCGGTTGGCACTAGTGCGACTTGCCTTTCCATCGGGCTGGATCGGAAACTCTTTCTTTCCGTCCTTGCAAACAAGGAAACAAAGAGCTACACATAAAAGGCTAGCTTGCTGGAAGCATGCTGATGCTGTGGTGCGAGTACATAAAATTGGGGCGAATCACTACCTTGGAGCAAGCGGCGATTTAACTTCGAGGTCTGTCCCTCTCGGCAAGGCGTGCCGATTAGTACATCATTATGTCCGATATTCACCCCGCCTCAACGGGCTATGCGCGGGATTCGGGACAATCACCTATTTAACCTCATGACGATGGAACATTTAGCAGCAGCCTCTCTCAGAAACGATGCAGTACGTCGAGCCCTCTTATCATGATAGCACAGACCCTGAGACTATCCCATTCTAGGGCCCCCTCCCTCCGCACGGTGTCTACACATCCCAATACCGAACATACCTTGGTCGTCAATCGAGGAGAGCAGGTGAGATCGAATGGCCCTCGGATGAATCGCTTCAACGACCGAGAATTTGTCCTTTAGCTCAACAAAATTCCAAACATCGTCGTATATGGTGAACTGGGTGCTGGCAAGTCTTCTATCATCAACCTTATTGCTGGAAAGGAGCTCGCGCATACATCCAACGACGTTCTCGAGCGTGCGTTCCAGCATCAACGCCACATCGTCTCGATCGGTGGGGCGTCCTACGCCTTCTGGGACACTACAGGACAGGACGAAGTCACTGAGGAGACGGTGCCCTCGAGCAATCTGAAGAAGTTGATGCAAAAGCTGGCACAATCAGAGGGCATCAACCTCGTCATCTACTGCATCCCTGGCAGCCAGCGCGCTGCGGCCGTCCAGAAAAACTATCATCGATTGTGTACCGCGGTCTCTTCGAAGAAGGTACCTGTTGTGCTAGTCGTGACTGGCCTAGAGCACCAGCGAGACAAGATGGAGACGTGGTGGGATACAAATGCGGCCTCGCTTGGGCAGGGCAGGATGCAGTTCAGCACGCACGCGTGTGTGACGACACTTGATGTCGTGGATCAAACCATTCAGGGACGACGCCAGCATTCGCAGAAGATTCTGCGCGACCTCGTGATCCAGTACTGCAAGCTCCCACCTTGGCAAACCCATCCGTCCTTTTTGTCCAGGATCTTCCGTCGCTTCCGCACTGCCTTCCGTTGGCTGGGTAAACCGGACTAGGTTGGTTACGTGTGAACTGTGGACGGCGAATGAGCATCCTACCCATACCCGCCAATGCTACGTTGGATAGTGACATGCCTATTCCTGACCTTCAACGGTCAATCTCTCTACTGGTGCTCTATATCACTTTTTGTTCTTTTTGTTCCGCAATGGTGCGTTCAACTACATCTACACCAGTTCATTCATCCCAAGTTTTCTCTCATTGCCGCAAGCGTTACTCTCGTTCCTTTGTTTATACAGCCTTCGCACCTGTATATCCACTATCATGTTTAGGTCAACTCTCCTGCAGTCGATACTCTAGTACTACTACATGTATGGGTGGTTATACCATTTATCCATTGTGATTTTTGTGCATAACGACCGAGCCCACTGGCATCGCGCAAGCCATCGCTCAAGCTGGTGTCATAACCTCTGGTATGGGTAGGAACGGTCCGCGTCATGCAACCCGTGGAATCATTCAACTCGGTCATGCTGAAATGATAGCTCGTAGCAGACAATGTAGAGTACTTTTATATTCTTCTATCAGTCGTGAGGCCTTGATCGCGGAGGATCATCCGGCGGACAGCCTTTCATGCGAACGCGGTGTACTGTACCTTCGTAGGCTGCTGCTGCTCCACCATCAAAATGCTAATTCAGCCAGTGGAATCGTAGGTGGATACGATCCGTGCCAGTCACGAGCGCTTAGCCACATCCAGGTTGGAGCGAAAGGAGTATGGGCCGACCGCTGGGGTCAAAGAGACAGCATGAGACAACGTGGTTGATGCAAGATGATTATCGGGTCATCATCCAAGTGCATCTTGTCCATTCCGATCCAACGTGATGGATGAAGCGTTGAAGGGAGGGATCTTGGGGGGGAAGCGCGAACAACTGTAAGTGGCAGTGGTCGCGAGGCAAAAATTTGTAGTTTACAACAGAAAATAGGGGAGATTGGCGCGCGCGGCTATGGTCCTTTCATGTTGGCACACATGTAGAGACGCAAGCAATCCATGCAATATTTTAGCAGATAGCTGCATCTCGTAGCTATGGGCGACGAATGTCTTATTGTACAACATGGCTATAAAAATTGAGCCAAACGGAGTGAATACAGTTGCAAAGGGGCAAAGGCAACCTTGATACGGCGAAGAGACGCAGTCTGGATGATAGTTGGAAAAATGTACTTGAGGGACAGTATGCGAGAGGAACCCTCAGAGTAGTCTGGAGGTTGGGGTAAATAAAGTGATGGGTGACAGAGTATGTGGGAGGAGCGGCCATGCATGAGGAGCCCGATGACGACGACGCATAAACCAGTGAAGGGTTGGGGCGATGTACATGGGGCCGGGGGAGCCCGTTTGGTAGGACGGACGAAGCCAAGTGGGTGCCAGAGCGGGATGTTCATGACTTGTAGACGGGGTCAGAGGTGTGGTACATTGAAAGAGAAGTAGAGGTGTCGGAAGAAGTATACGGTGGCGGGTGCTAGATGGTTCCATAGCAGCGTGGAGTGGATATACCCCGCCAGTTGTGAGCTCAGGAGCTTACCGTACGTGAAATCAGGCATCGTGCGTGTGACTGTGAATATGAATGAATGAGCCGAAGGGCGGTCTCGCGAACGTCGAGTGACATGGCAGATAAAGACAAACCCCATGTAAATGAGGAAGTGGCGCCAGGGCGCTTATCTAAATTAGGAGAGTGGCGAGATAGCAACCTAACAGTCCCACGGCGTGGAGGTTAAGCAAGGATTTGGAGGAGGAAAAAAAAAGATTAATTCAACGGTGAAGAAGACTGTATGTATGTCGTCTCAAGTGATAAGGGAAATTCGTCCGGTCTAGCTATACCCGCTTGGTGAGTACTGGTCGCATCAGGCACACCCAAGCAAGTTATCCGTAGTGGATTGTCCGTGGCGAGTTTCATCCACGTCCTCTCTTCATCCTCTCCGTCCTCCGAGTAGAGCAGGAGGCAGACATATTCCTTCCCGACTATCATTTTCCCTCGTTTCCGTGCGGCATGGTGATTGATGATGCATGCAGCAAGTTGTCGAGCATCACGGACAGTTTTGAACCGGGTCAACCCGCACTCTACAACAAGATCGCTATACCTTCCCAAACGGCCTTCGCCGATTGACCGTGGTTTCAGGCATACAACGAATGGCCTCCCCAGACCCTCTGGGCCTTTGACCGAAGAAAGTTCCATAGGGATAGGAGGAAGCGACTTTAGAGTCAGCCCGTGTGCGCTGATGTTGAGCTCCTCTACTCCAGGCCTATTCTTTGCCATATCGGGCTTGAAGCCATGGTATGACGCGGGCGATGTAGGGAGAGCAAAGTGATCGGCAGAAGGCTGCCCGAACCATGCGAGAATATCCCAGCTAGGCTTCTTTGCGGCAATCGCTTCGACAAGGCGTGGGAAGGCCCGCTGGCCTTCCCCATACGCGATGGTCATACTGACACGGAATAACCCGATGAGGGAATAAGCCCTATCCTCGATGCGCGTCGTCTGTCTCCTAGATGCCCAGGACATGATCTCCCAGAAGCTACGCCCGTAGACCCCGTAGCTGTGATCGGCAGTGAGTACTGCTTTAGAGATGCCGGTGACGCGTTCGAGAGGTTGAGTAACAAAGCCAAAGTGTCTGTCGTCATCGATCATAAGGGGAGCAAAGGGCTTCCAGTTTTTGTCGTAAAACTTGAGTCGTTTAGGCGCTAAGAGCTCCTGGAGGGTCCAGCCTCGTTTAAACCATGACTCGGCGCTCCAGTCCGCACACGATGTAGACTCTGCGAGGTGGACGATGCAAAGGTACGAGTGTGCATACCACTTGTACATCCCGTGGATGGCCTCAGTGAGCTCGGCTGCGTTCCTTTTATCTATACAGCAAGTATCAACCCAGGCCAGCTTGCGACCCAGCTGGCGAGACGTCTTGCAAAACTGGACGAGTTTATTAAATTTGGATACGCTCTGCTTTCCAGCAGAAATATCCTGATACGTGGGTTCACCGGAAACCTCGTCCCAACGGTGAGACAAGATGTCATACTCCACAATTTCTTGGATGATTTGCCTGAGCACGGTCTCGCGCCGAGGCTGGTAAGACACAAAGGGGTCCGAATCTCCCTGGTTGATACGTTTTTGGATCTGCTCCTCAGTGACATCTGCAATCTTGTCTTGGAAGACAAGCAGAACGTCTTTGCGTGGGATGAATCGCAGAGTTAACGTGTCAATTAAGCGGGAAGGTATCTCGTTGTTGATATACTCTTGAAAGGCATCGGCGATATTAGGACCGGCTGGCTGTTCCTCATCACTATCAGCCTATGATGCTCTCGACATTTCGAATGTGAATCCTACCGGCGACCCCGACGGCTCGATTTTCAGCTTATTGTCCCCAGAGGCTGGTATCTTGCTCATGAGGTGCTGTGGATGTCGAGTTCTTAGTAAAATACCTGGATAATAGCGAAAATGTAAAACTACAGACTGGCAGACTTGGAACTAGACCCTACGCCCTGATGGATCGCTATCGGAGACTCAATACCTCGGCCATGAGGCACACGCGGCGTTGCGGTTGACTCCACGAATGTTCCAGATGATTCATTGATATTTATTGGCTGATCCAACGTGTGTCTGGGTGAGCGTTTGAACTGCGGCATGCGTCGAAGGTGTGTTCTGACAGATCGATCGACCGGGAATCAATTATGTAATCTGATATTCGCTTTCGGTTCCCAAACGAGACAGAGCGCTTAGCATCCTTCTATGAAAAACGGTTGGAGGCAGGAGCATCCGAGGCGTACGCTTTGCATCAGCACTGCACTGAAGTGCGGTGACGGTGAGGCGCACGGCTGGCAGGCGATCATCGAATCCATTGTATGGCTCCTGGTTAGCCTCCCCAGGCTCGACGTGTCACGTCAGAAGATTCTAAGTACTCGTTCTGACCGCGCCAGCTGTTTGAAACCTCAATGTTCAATGTCGAAGGCTGAGCCACTGCACTCCTGGGTCTTTGGTGGCTTAATCTGCACATCTTTCCAACAGGGGTCAGGCTGGGCTACCTCATAAGTGAGCCACGGGCCGGCGTTTGAAAGTACTCATACCCGGAGTGGCCATGAACTTGATGGCAGCAGTATCCAGGTAACGGATTGGTGGTCAAACCTTTGCTGGTCGGATGTAGGTCCTAAGTCCCGGTGTTTTATTTAGACGTCCAGGGTCTAGACATACGTTTATTGTCGAAGTGGTAGAGGTGAGATTGGGCGACCGTTGATTCACGTCAGTGACTGAGCAGTTGGTCCACAGTGTGTTAATCCCGCACGTATCGAACGACGCCCTCGAGAACATGCAATCGGCCATCGACGCTGCGCTCTCTCTGGGACACCACAGAGTTAGTGAAAGAACCGAGGGGACGATACCTGCAGATTCGTGTACAGAGCAAAGCTAGAATTCGGGACAGTATACACGAGTACAAGTAAATAAATAGTAGCATCACTACAGATAGGGATACGGTCTACGTATCTCATTCGGGGAGGGAACCGTTGGGCACGCTGTATCAACCCTTCATGGTTATGACATCTGCCAATCTGCGTGCCTCACCATGAGGAAACCCACAGCGTGCTTCGAGCTTTCTCACAATTTTTTTCCTCTTGATGAATGTTCTGTTCGTAAGAAGGGACCGCAGCTTCTCAATAAAGCTGGTCAGCCAATCCTGTATGTCCTGTATGTAAGAGGCGTTGTGATTGTTGAATGCGTCTCGGAAGAGTTTCTGAAGGGCCTTCTGAGACTCGTCCCGCTTCTCCGCATATAACGTCACATGAGCCGGGAGGGCGGTGATGCACGCATGTGCGACGGCGGAGACCTCGTACTTCCGGAACGTCCCTTCATTTCGTTTCCACCAGTCTTCCATGACAAGCTCGTTCTCCAGGTTTGTGATGATAAGGGCGAGGGGTACACATTCGTTACACAAAATCTCATAGAACAGGCGATAGGCCCGCTGCATTGCGATGGTAAGCCTCCCAGCCTTGACGCAGAACACGAGGAGATCGATGCCACCAGCCTTGTTCAGGTCCGAGATGAGCTTCCGGGCCTTTTCAATGGCGCCGATGAACGTATTGAGACCCATCTCCGATTCTTCAAGCCCAACCGTGTCGAAGATGCGAAATGGGATGTTTGGTTCTGAAAGAGTAAAAGAATACTCTGTTGCCTGTAACGTGCAGGCCTCTAGGTTTGAAGAAATCGATGCGACATCCCGGCCCGCCATCATATTGATGACCGAGCTCTTCCCGACGCCAGTTTCTCCGAACAGGATAACATTCTTGGGTGTGGCACCGAGGACCGCTGACAGGGGGGGAAAGGAAAGGGGATTATTAGCAGTGCTCTTGGTGACTTGTTGCGACCTACTATTTGGTTTATCACTATAGACGAAGTAAGTTTGGGAGCTGCCTTGTATCGATTCCTTCTCCGCGAGTGGTAATCCTGGATCATGATAGGTTTGGAAGAGATTAGAAGAAGAGAGAGCGGATGATTCCATCGGCTTACTTGCCAAGTCATTCTCGGGTTGACTACCCAATTCTCTGCGGTCCATTTGACAGGTGTGAGGTGTGGCCCACGGGGGTAGGGTAGTAGTCGAAAGAGGAAAATACTGTCGCAGTGGTTCCCAGGTCGTTAACCAGATTGTCCAACAGTGACGAGCACGAAAGAGAGAGGATTGCTTGTAGATGGCAAATGACCACGAAAGAGAAAGGAGGATCCGATTTATACTGCCATGTCGATTGTCAATTGGCCACCATGTTCAGGTCAAATCCAAGACTGCGCATGGGCGTTGTGTGATGGAACAGGGTTCGATTGTGGGCGAACCGCCCAGACAGCCAGGCAAGCTTCATGCCAGACCTGGGTAGAACCGGCGTCCGACGTGGGAGGGCATTACAGCAACGTCGATCTCGGGAAGCAAGAACTGGTTGAGTACACATTGCGTGCCACTGTGGAACGGTTCCGACGAGTGGATCAATTTATCATCATGAAACTAAAGCTTATCCGTTGAGCTTGGGGTACCACGCAGTGTGCCAGCCACATACCAAACTCAAAAGGCAGGTGCACGAACACATTATCAGTCATTGCAGCCTCCTGTCTGATTCTATGTGACCTCAAATTACTTGGTAGATTAAAGAAGGCTCACGCACTGGCAGGCGGCGCAGCCCGGGCCGATCTCGATCAGGGTGCAGCAGAGAAGGTATCAAGTCCCTGTAGGCCGGTGTTGCAACCTGCTCAGGTTGGCGCAGCAGCGACCATGCGATAACCCCTCAGGACCTCGAGTACTGACACTATCCGCTGTCGTGTAATTGTAGTACCGGTGGTCGTGGTTTTCGGCACCAAGTTCAACTTTCATTCATATTACATCATCAGGTCAAGTGAAGTGCACCTGAGTCACAGGCACTTCGCCTCTTGGTGCGAACCTAGGATTATATTCTCTCACTCGCATCACTCCGAGCCATGTCACCTAATTTCTCGAGTATGGCTCTCGAACATACATCCCCTTTCTTTTGTCCATTGTCCATTCCTGGCCATGCCAGACCGCCAGGAAAAGTTATGCAGAAAGAGACTTGACTCTCCCAGCGACTACAATTTGGTATGGGCTGCATCTGGGAGTTGCCCGAGAGCTCTCTCTCTCTATAATATATATATATCAATCACTCTGGTGCGTGATTATGTCATCTTCCACTCATGCATTGGACAAGTTCCTGTTGCTCTGCACAGAACCCCGCGTCGCTGACGAGCACATATTATAGGACGATCAGATTGCACTCGTCATTCCCGGGAGAAATTGACAGCTTCGCGAAGTCCTACACACCTTCGCAATGTGTAATGACTCGGACTACTTACTATTTAACTTTCAGGGTCATTCAATTCACGCGTCATGTTGCGGGTGATAAGGGCTCAGGGGAGTGGATTCCTTCTCGGACATTCGCTTCTCACACACAAGGTCAGGTATTTGCATGGTTTGACTCCAGTAATCAGCAGGATGGTTTTAATAGATGGTTATCCAGGCATGAGGCTACCCTACATCCTGCAAGGTCGGAAGAGTCATTCCTGGGAGCATCAAGTTGTGAGGAAGGGCAGTCGAAGGAGATGACGGGCGGCTAGAAACCCTTAAGATCGCACCGTCCCGACTTTGTCCCGCTTCGAGAGCCACTGACGAAGAGGTAAGTCCCGATGGTTTTCCAAGATGGTGTATTTTTGACGAGAAGATCTCAAAGTCTGCTGGAAATGAACTCTAAGCCTCAGCGACACACTCGTTCTGCAGCGCCGGGCACTCTGGCTGTTCCCTACGACCTAAAACCCACAGGCGCCTCGACTAGGCACGCTTTAGGCCACACTGGCCAACGAACGGGGGTAAAGTTGCCCAGTCCTTTATTCCCTTCAGTTGCTCACCATGGGCCCCAGGACATTGCCCATACATATGCTTTAAATATCATCATATATGGGGAAACCGGCGTCGGAAAATCATCCATTATCAACCTCATTGCAGGTCGGGAGCTCGCCCATACCTCCAACGACGCGCTTGGGTGTACGTTCCGACATCAACGACATATCATCGAGTTGAATGGTATGCCGTACTCCATCTGGGACACTACGGGACTGGATGAGGGAAACGAGGGGACAGTTCCCGGGGCTATGGCGGAGAATAATTTGAAATCGTTGATCCAAGACCTGGCTAACACGGGGGGCATCCACCTGGTTGTCTATTGCATTCGTGCCGCAAGGCATACGAAGGCACTCCAACGCAACTATGACCTCTTTTACGTCACGGTTTGCCGAAAGAAGGTACCTGTCGCATTGGTTGTGACAGGTTTGGAGCACCAGCGAGGCGAGATGGAGGTATGGTGGGATGAAAACGAGGTGGCGTTGCGGCGGTACGGGATGAGGTTTGATACCCATGCGTGCGTGACGACACTCGACATTGAGGACCAAGCTATTCAGCTACGCCGCCTTCATTCCCAGCGACTCTTGCGCGACCTCGTGGAGAGGTACTCCCAGCTTCCAGCTTGGAGAGTGGATCCATCATTCTTATCATCGGTTTTGCCTACGGTTCGCAGTGCCCTCCGCAAGACTATTGTTTCGGGCAGCATGAAGAAGAGCACGACTATCCGCAGGGTGATCACATGTGACATGGCGCCTGCTGGCAGCACCTCCACTCTTACCCCCTTCCCCTTTCAGCTCTCACCAGGCACCCACCTCTGGGCGGTGCACACAGAATTCGTTCATATAGAGGGTCGGTCGTACGAGTTCGTATCCGTGGACAAGCGTTCCCTGCGAATGCACAATCCCCAGGTGCAGTCCGTGCGGTCAACGGTCATAAGCCCAACTGCCGGCGTACTTGTCTTCTACACGTCGCCTCTCTGGAATTCATTGATCACGCAAGAGGAAATCGGCATGCTCCAAGTATTTTACGACGTCGCAGGTGGGCACACTTGCCCGATGATCGTCGTGCTGCGAGGCTGCGTTGATGAAGAACAAGCGATTCGCGTGTGTCAAACTGATCTCGCCTCGCATCATACGGGTATCCAGGCATACTTCACTAATTCCGACGAACGGTTGAATGAGATGATCGGGAGACTGTGCATCGAGCATGCTGTCGAGGTCAAAGGTCCCTCGGTGCGCAAAGTTTATGAGGCCACGAAGCAACTGGTCTCCACTATTTATGATGCAATCATATCAATGGATTGCAGCCGTCTTCGATGAAAACTGGGCAATTCTTCTCTTGGTACAAGATCGACTCCATGGTTCACTTTGATCCCCCTCTCATGCTCTTGCGGAATCTTACCCAAGCTCATCGAACTTGACAGGTTGCAGCATTGCCCACTCGCTATTTATTTCCTCGTTTTCTTCTGTTCTTCGGATGAACCTATGATACTCTAAGTAATAGTTTGGATTGCTGTATAATCATGACCATCGCAATTCACGCGAAGGATTGGTGTCCGTGTGGCAAGTGTATATAAGCTATCGTGTTGTATCCCAGCTGATAATTGGGTCTTCTGGCGGAATGAGATGCATTCTTGGACATTGCTAGTATGTCGTATTCCCACGTTTCTCAAATGGTTTGTTTCGGCATGGGCCCACGCCGAGCCTGAAGCAAGATTATCTCAGGAAGTTTCCACCGGGCTTTCATCTAGTCTTCCTGGCAATCTCGTCTTGCAGGATAGCAGCATGCAAAGGTGATCATCTCGTGGTGGTTTGCCACGTCGCGCATTGTTTGGGGTGAAACCGTCGTGGTCGTGTTGCACACTTGCGCATGCTCGGCTCAAGCCCTGAGCTGGGCCGGACCTGTAGTGATTGCTTTAGGCGGGCCGCAGCTTTCTGTCATGCCAATAGGTATCTTGCAGCTGCCATCTCGCATGTCTGTATGCTTTTCTACTTCCAAACGAATGGCATACCCCTTTCATCTCTCCACGTATTTAAATGCGGCGTATTGCGCAACCGTATCTATTTTAGGAACATATATATTGCCATTAAGCGTAACAGAACTTGAACTGGGATCGGTGGCCGACGTATTTATTTAACTACAGTTGTAATGGCATACTTTGGATATGATCTACATATTCCAGCCGTCTGAAGAACCTACAGAACGTCCTATCACTACTTCCCAAGGATGATCTCCGCCAATTTCTGCGCCTCCCCGTGGCCCAACCCGCAACGTGCTTCGAGCTTCTTCACAACGTTTCTCCTCTTGATGAACGTCCTGTTCATCAGAAGTGACCGGAGCTTTTCGATGATGATGCTGAGCCAATCCCGTGTATCCTGGTTGTAAGAGGGGTTACGATTGTTGAGGGATACCTGAAAGAGCTCCCAGAGAGCCTTCCGTGACTGATTCCGCTTTTCAGCATACAGCGTCACATGAGCTGGAAGAGTAGTGATGCACGCGTGCGCCACAGCAGAGACCTCATACTTCTTGAACGTCCCTTCATTTCGCTTCCACCAATCCTCCATCACGGGCTCGTTTTCTAGGTTTGTGATGACGACAGCAACCGGCACGCGTTTGTTACACAAAATTTCGTGGAACAAGCGGTAGGTTCGTTGCATCGCAACGGTATGCCTCCCCGCTTTGACGCAGTAGACGAGAAGATCGATTCCACCCGCCTGGTTCAGCTGCGAAATGAGCTTCTGAGCCTGTCCGATTGCGCCAACGAAGGTATTGAGGCCCATCTCCGATTCCTCGAGCCCAACCGTGTCGAATATGCGAAACGGGATATTTGGTTCTGAAAGAGCAAAGGGATACTCTGTCGCTTCCAACGTACAGGCCTCTAGGTTTGAAGAGATCTGAGCGACATCCCGACCTGCCATCAAGTTGATGACCGAACTCTTGCCAGCGCCCGTTTCTCCGAAGAGGATCACATTTTTGTGTCGGACGCCACGAGAGTCTGATAGAGAGAGTAAATCGTTATAGCCCTGCATGACGACTCGCTGGGACCTACTATTTGACGTGTCATTATAGACGAAGAGAGGATGGTCGTGGATTGATTCCTTCTCCGAGAGCGATAATTCTGGATCATGGTCTTAAGATTTGTTAGGAACTGGGAAAAGGATCATGTGGGTTTATCGACTTACTTTTCACGCCCTTGTCGGATTGGTCGTCGAATATTCTGGCCGCCATTTAATATATGTGATACACGGTGTCGAGACGATGAGGGGAAGTGACTGCCTCGAGGAGTTCAAGGTCCTATGACTCGGACGGCGAGAAATGCGAAGAGGAAGAAAAACGTTAGAAGTAGGGAGTGGTTGAATGAAAATGAAAAGATAAAACCATTTATACTGTCGTGTCGATTGCTGAGATCATCTGTCTGGGCACGCCTGGGGTGTAACAAACTTTGACCGTAGCGAGTTGGCCAGATGGCGATCCTGTGCCCAATGTCCATGCGTGTAGACCAGACACGAGGCATTGGCAGAACCAGCCACCGATTTTGGTACTAGAGCATATCGAATCAGAACGTTGCTGCTCCAGGATGCAAAGCAGGGCGAGTACTAGAATCACACACCGTTCAAGTTGCGGGATAGGTGCCAGTACGAGGAGATCTGACGCGTATCGGACGCTCTAAACTGCGAGGCAGTTGTGAGTTGAGGTGCTGTTGCAATGCGTTGGTCATTACTTTAATTTATGATCGGACTAGGGAGGCACGTAAGTACTTATTTTTGGGTAAGTTACACCCTGGAGAAACGTCTTGGCTGTGAGAATGGGCGCTCCGCCGAACGTGCGATGATTATGTAAATTCCTCCTCAACACGCCCCTTCCAGCCTGGAGCCCGGACAAAGTAAAGTGCAATGTAAACACTGACAAAGTCTTCTTCTCATCCACCTCATGGTATACTGTCCGTCAAATGATTAGCACATTTTTTCCAGAAAACAACTCGAGCCGCCCGGTCTCCCCCCACACTATGGGTCAGCGTGGATCCTTAGGTTCACTCAATGACATTAACCACAAATACGCATCCTGAGGCTCATCTGCGTACGTTCCTCAAGCAGTGGTATGTACAGGAAGAGACAATTCCTCTTGCCCACCAGGTTCGGGTTTCACCGAAGAAGTCGCTGACACGCGGTCAATGATGCCCAAAGCGTTATCGAGATGAAGCGAAACCACAATGATGGGGCATCTTTCATTGGCAGCGAATCGGACTATTGCGGCGATCCGATCTGTGTGTGCAACAGGAATATGGGACCGAGTTCCTTTCAGACGCTCCTCATTCACGCCCAATTTCCCAAAGGTAAGCATTTCCGGAGCTCGGGTCCACTGATACAATGGTTTGAATAAGTTATCTTCGTGGCTCGGGGATTTCATGCCTGGGTACCTTCCAGAAGAACCACCGAATTTGGTGGGGACAAGGATCAGGTGGAAGAGCACCGTTCGACTTTTCTATGTTGTCCCAAGAATGTTCCATTCGTAGGTTCTCTAGCCTTAAAGCTGGGGTGTTTGCCAAAGATTATTTCCAGAATCGAGCGAGCATGTATGCCCAACCTAACCAACCACATCCTCCCGCTATTCCGGGCACTTTGAGTGGGCTTGTACGTCCGGGCCCCATAGACCAGATAAACTCGGGCCAACGAAAAAGGTGAACTTGAAGGCTCTTTATTCCATTCAGTTGCTCAGCTCCTTCCCTGCAGGACACCGTCGATGTCTATACTCCAAATATCATCATCTATGGCGAAACTGGCGTCGGAAAGTCGTCCATTATCAACCTCATTGCAGGTCGGGAGCTCGCCCATACCTCCAACGACGCTCTTGGGTGCACGTTTCGGCATCAACGACACACCATCGAGTTGAATGGTATGCCATGCGCCATCTGGGACACTACGGGACTGGATGAGGGAAACGAGGGGACAGTTCCCGCTGCCATGGCGGAGAGTAATCTGAAATCGTTGATCCAAGATCTGGCTAACACGGGGGGCATCCACCTGGTCGTCTATTGCATTCGTGCCGGGAGGCACACGAAGGCACTCCAACGCAACTATGACCTCTTTTACGTCACAGTTTGCCGAAAGAAGGTCCCTGTTGCTTTAGTCATAACTGGCCTGGAGCACCAGCAAGGCGGGATGGAGGCCTGGTGGAGCGAGAATGAGGTGGTGCTACGGCGGTACGGGATGCGGTTCGATGCACATGCGTGCGTGACCACACTCAACATCGAGGATCAAGCCATTCAGCTACGCCGCCTTCACTCCCAGCGACTCTTGCACGACCTCGTGGTTCGGTACTCCCAGCTTCCAGCTTGGAGAGCAGATCCGTCACTTCTATCAACTGTTTTGCCCATGGTTCGCAGTGCCCTCCGAAAGACCGTTGTTCCAGGTAGAACGAAGAAGAGTACGACTATCCGCAGGGTGATCACATGTGATATGGTGTCTGCTGGCAGTCCCTCCTCCACCCCCATCCCCATAAAGCTCTCATCGGACGCACTTGCCTGGGCGAACCACACAGAGCTCGTTCAGATTGACGGTTGCTCATATGAATTTATTTCCATGGACAAGCGTGCGCTGGGACTGCAGGTGGAGCATACCAAGTCTGTAGACGTTGGTTCGGGTGCGGGCGCACTCGTCTTCTACACCTCTCCCCTTGGCGATACCACTATCCCGCAACAGGAAGTGGTCATGCTAGAGAGGTTTTATGACATTGCAGGTGGACATACATGTCCCATGATTGTTGTGGTGCGCGTCTGTCACGATGAGGAACGCGTCGCCCTCGATTTCCAGAATATTCTCGCGTCGCGCCACAAGAACATCCATGCATACTTTACGACCCTTTCCGGCCCACAGCTGAACGAGATGATTGCGAGGCTTTGCATCGAGCATGTCGAGGTCAAACCCCCCACCATCGTCAGGGCTTTCGTGGCCACGAAACAGTTAGTTGCCGCTGCCTTTGGAACAGTCATGTCAGCGGATTTCGTTCCTTTTCGACGGAGACATGGAATTCGATGATTCGGATGCCACTGGTACTCCCCGATTGTTGTTGATCGTTGGATTGTTAGCGTGGTCTTGCTCCATATCCTCATTTCTTCCCTCATCTTTTTTCTTCGTCTGGCTCTGGTAGTCAACCTCTATGCTTACCTGTCCTATAGTCCGAAATATGGTTATTTTAGATGGTCACTGTCACTGCTCTTATCACACAAAGACTATAGGACTAGTCGAACTATGCGTGCTGGATACTCTTGCTCTCGAACGATATCTGTTGCTAGGTTCGAGTGGTTAGGATGTCCACTGGAGCTGTCTTGCGCATACAATAGAATGCAGTGTGTCACACGGAGAATATTACGCCCTGCAGGAAATGCCTCATCCCCGTAGTTGGAGCAGTACAGGTAACTGGGTCATATTGAGAAGAGCATAGTGAAAACCTATGTACAGGATGATTGCAGCACTGAGTTCATTCCTAGCGTTTATTGTTGATTCTCCCGACAACATCCATCAGGTCATCTACTGCCAGTGTAAGACCTGACGGCTTCTTTGGCCTGCTCCTTCGTCAACCCAAACAGATCCATGAGGTTCTCAGCAGTCATCTTCTCTACTCCACGGCCCATCCTTTTACCTGCTCTTGTCGCCGGTTGATCGGAGGTTTTCTCCCTCGAGGAAGATACGCAGTCCTCGAGCATAGTTTGTACTGCCCACCTAGATCCCGACCGTTTTGCACTAAAGTCTGTGTCCTCGTGATCGGTGTTTGCTAGGGATGTGATGCAAGCATGACCAATCACGTTCCTGCTCAAGAACTGGAGCACGCGTTCGCCATCCATGTCCCACCACCGCTCAGGTTCATCCTGGTCCTCAAGGTGGGTGACGACGACAGCGACAGGGACTTGCCCTTCACAAAGGAATTCTTCGAAGAACCTATAACAGTTTAGTTCCGAAGAGGTGAGCTTGCCACATCCCTTGACGAACACCAAAAGGTCGATGCCGCTTTCTTTGGACAAGTCACGAATGAGTTGAATGGAACTCGTCACAGCTTTTTTCATTGTATCGCGGCCCTCTCGTACGCCATAGAAACCCACAGTGTCCCAAACGATGAGCTGCTTCTTGGGGGTGTTGATTACGTAGGAGGCAGGACCCAGTGTGCAGGAATCTATGTCTGAACTGACTTGCGCGACGCGTCGTCCAGCGACGAGATTGATGACTGAGCTCTTTCCTGCCCCCGCTTTTCCAAAGAAGACCACAACAGGATACTGTGGTTTGCTGAAGTTCCGTACTAGTTCCACAGCATCACGATCGTTCAAGCCACAGTGGGTGGAAATGTCGTGGGCAGCTTTCTCATAGAGGTTGAGGCGTAACGGAATTGGGGGCATAATAGCATTAGCACAATTCGCCAGCAGCGCTGTCAGCATTTGTCTGGACTCATCGCGGCGAGTCCGGACAGTGGTAGTGCATGCGCGGGGGATGGACTCGATAGGAATACCAGTCCTGCTGACGACAAAATCTCGATTGGCGTCCCACCAGGGTTCCTCGGGGGTGTCGAAATGAGTTACGACGAGAGCTACTGGAGCATGGCTGTCGAAGAAGAAAGTGTTGATCAACCAGTAGAGGCTACCAAGCGAAGAGGAGATTTCATCCTTGCGTGCGCAGAGAAGAATAAGGTGAACGCCATCAGTAAGGTTCCGCAGGATGGCATGCGCTTGTTCATAGGGCGAAAGTAGGTCTATGTCTCCTCCGCGAGGAAGGCCAAATCCAGTCGTATCCCAGAACCTGAACCGCTTTTCACCAATGTATATGGGGTAGCATTGGGGCTGTCTGGTGCAAGGTTCGATATTGGTGGACACCGGTGCTACTGGCTCCTCTGCGAGAAGATTGATGATCGAACTCTTTCCGCACCCAACGGCACCAAATAGCACGACGTTAACATCAGACGTAGGGCTTCAATAGCGAATTAGATGTGGATAGCCTTGAAATCACCATAGCTACGCACCGGGGTTGTAACAATTGCTGCAGCCTGTTTCTGGAGAACGACAGTACTTCTTGGGCAGATGGGCGATTTCGTGGAGCTTTTGGGGACCAACATTGTTCAATAAAATCCCAGACAATGTCCGGAATAACAGGCCATGATGGGCGAGGCGGATTCTGCAATTCCTGTGTTTTTTTTTTAAACTCTGATTTGCTCCACGGCAGCTTTCCCGAAAGGATCTACATTGAAGTCCAGTTGATTTAGTAGCCGACTGTAGAAAAGCCAAGATAACATACGAAGAGGACGATGCTGCCAAGAGAGTAGATATCACCAGCAATCTTAGCCCCACCCTTCGTTTCACCCTTCGTTTCACCAATGAGATCCCGCAATAGTTTTGGATACCGTAGCTCTGGTGCGACCCACATCACGGCACCATGACGAACAGCGCCAGTCCAAAGGTAGGTCAGATCCTTCTGTGGATTGAGAGTGTGAGAGAAACCAAAGTCGGTGAGGCGCGGATTATGGTCCTTGTCAATCAGGATATTGGCCTATGACGAGGTAAACCAGGTGATGGACAGGCCAACGAAGTACTTAAACCTACAGGGTGAAGATCCCCATGAATCACAGCAACCGAATGCACTGCAGGATGGCGTCATATAAACACACGACTTGTGAGACGTGCTGAACCTACAGTACTCTAGCCCGGCAGCTGACCCTGTGATCTGTGACATCACCGTCAACTAGGTGTCAGTCCCAGAATCCCCCGCACTCACGAGTCGGATGCAATCAGGCAGCGGGAGAAATCGAGTGACATAGTCAGCTAGTGTTCCATTTGGCATCCACATTGAGACCATGCAGTCATAATTAGACCCAAAATCCTCGCGGCATGCTGTTCCTAGAAGTGGGACAATGTTGGGGTGATTTAATCTTTTCCATATGCCAAGCTCGCGTCTGATTTTCTGGAGTTACATCAGAAGTCAGCGAACTTTACTGTGAAAGATTGATGTAAACGAACTTGTTCGAACTCTTCCTCTTTTACTTGTGGCTTAAAGGAAATGGCTTTGACCGCAACCTGAAGGCAGACAAACTAGATGAAAGCTAAAGCGAGCATAGGTTGGAGAATACCAACCAGCCCGTGCTGTGCACAGCGACAACTATACACAACACCAAAATAACCTTGCCCTTTTATAACCTTCGATTTCTGGTCCAGGGTGCTGGTCAAGTCTGGGGGGTCAATGATATCAACCTCCAGAGGCGTAGCCATCTGGCTGGGAAGATGCGAATCAGTGTAACGCAGCCACTGAAGACGCGAGCATACGCTGACTCCGTCGTATGAGGGTTGGGAGATCAGGTGGAATGTTACAAAGAGCCGATGGATGTGGAAGGTACAATTGGACTCTTCAGCTGGTTACTGGCAGACTACCACAGCAGCGAAAACTGCATTAGTACGTGGCCGGCGCAAGCTCAACATATAACGATAATTGGGCGCTTATCATAGGGAGGTTACCTGACTTATCTGCGGTGGGTAAATGTACTGGCGCCGGACGTTGTCGTCCCATGGGAGGTTGCATAGTTAATACATTCCTTTTCAAACCCACAAGATAAGAGTCTGTGCAGTCATCATGGAGCGAGGTTATGTAAGTGTGATAGATATGCAAGCTTCTCTTCTCACCCGGCCTCATGGTTGCTATGGGTCCTAGGAGGTTTCCATTGGAATGCACTGTCCGGGCAGACCCACCTTCTGAACCTTAAGCCAGCATTCCCACATGATAAGCGGCCGCAAATGAATGGGTTACCCACCTGGCGACTCAGGCCCATCGCGGAATTTCATTCTCTGTAATGCGGTTGCTGCACCAAGAAGTAATCCAGCACAGTGTTAGCTTTCGATTCATGCCGGGAGAGCCATGCATCACAAGGTTCTTTAAGATAAGGCGCTAACACTAAGAACGCCAGAGGTCATGGGATGAATGACAAATATTTGTGGAAGAAGGTTACAACACGCTGCGCTTCATTCCACAGCGCCCGCACTATAGTACTATCAGAGATAGCAAGCGTGCCAGGTGAGGGTGCCATAATAGGTCATTCATGGATGTGTAAGTAAGTGCAATGAATTTCTTTTGGCTGAAACACCGATATTTCAACACATGCCTCCAACACATGCCACAACCGATGTTCATTTCCGTGCCGAATGTGCCTCTGCATGGGATTGGGCGGCTCGCAAGTCATTTGGATGCCACCTGCACGAGGCGCTGTACACGCCTCGATGTCCTAAACCCCCCGGGACAATGTGGCCAATCCTACGGGATATGGATATGTCCTTTGCAATCTCGCTGCATCTGACCAGATCGCTAGGAACTCGGCACCCAACACCGAACCCCCAGCAGGTACTTCGTTGAGAACAGAAACGGGTATCCCAAGTTGAGGGCTAAACACCTTGTTGGTGGCTACGAGTTGCGTCTTCTTCAAGTTTTGAATGATCTGGATCTTTTTTGCTTTCGGTGCAACCTATCTCCTATGCTACTTTCTTGGAGCTCACGCAGCCCATTATCCACTGGCGCATCCATCTTCTATTCTCCTTCAAGCAGTTATTGGCCTCCTCTGTCCACTTGTCGACGAGCTCGTTCATCCCCTTGTAATTGCATGACGCTTGTTAATTGAGTCGTCGCCCCAAGTATTTGCATGGTAAGGAGCCAACCGGTGTTACAGAATCTCTGAGTGGAACGCTGCTCGCCGTGCGTATTTCGTGACTAAAGTAAATTAGACAGCACACGGAGGTGGAAGAGGTAGGAAGGTCACGGTTCCGAGCGTTGATCAGCTGCAGTTGAGGCAAGTCAGGCGACTGAATCAGGGAGATGCATGGATACTTGGTGCAATGGTGGGTGCTGTATCTAGTGTATACGTGTACAATGAAACTCTGACAGTAACGGGGACACACCCTCGCAGATCAAATACCATAAGTGATCAGCTTGGTTTGACCTGCTTTGTATGGTTGAGGCCCAATGGATTCATTTGAGTGCTGTCGATGTAAAAGGCTTCTCATTCCTTCCCTACGGTGGACTACATCTTTTGGTCACTCGTAATATTCATGATAAGCTTAGCTCACTCCTGCACCCTGGCATAACTTTATATACTCCTCCACCCTCGGTCTGGGTCACATCATGTACCCCATAGTAAGGGGACGTGAGAATGAACCAGGCCTCATACAAACATCGTGCTACCCTGATCAGTCCTTTATTCACCCCACTCATGATTCACATGCTTTGTTTAAACCATTCCATTTTCTTGACAGCTATGTCTTGTGTCCAGCTTTGATACTCAAGATCTGTGTCACATCCATTTTTGTTCAAGCTCGATTCAAGCCTGGTCGGGAAGGATTCAGCGAGACTGCTCGTCGCCGACGACCTCTCGCTCATTTGATCTGGCCCAGCATTCCTACTACTGTCAGGCTTAAACAAGT
>JBBPLN010000227.1:0-31654 GCA_038089815.1 Sutorius eximius | reverse complement strand
TACACGCATACCCCGGGAGCGACCGACAGTTACCAGTACAACGTGCCCGTTTATGTCAACGAGTCTCTGGGTTATGGTCAGCACGATATGACGATACAGCCTGTTAATTCGGGGCAAAACGTGTTGATACTGTTCGATTATTTTGTCTACACGTGCGTCCTCTCCTTTCCCACACGACCAGCTATTCTTATTCTGGTCCCATAGCACGAACGCGTCGAGTTCTGTCTCACCATCCGTCCAGACGACGTCCACTTCACCGCCAGCCTCGGTAACGTCTTCAGGAACTCAGGGGACGTCTTCAGGACAAAATACTGGCGCCATTGCAGGTGGCGTAGCGGGCGGGACAGCAACCCTCGTGGTCGTGGCCGCTGTCTTATTATGTTACCGGAGGTATAAAAGGCGCAGTCATGGCCAACGGTCACAGAATGAAGAGGCCGTGGTAGAACCGTTTTACTACGCTGACGGGGTGGCCGCGACACCATCAATGGGTCAGATCAAGTCCCCGTCCACAGAGGTACATCGTCCGCTCGTGGTTTGTTTAGAAGCTGAACTCTGTGAGTTAGCCCGTGTCTGGTGTAGGACTATCCATCGTGACGCAACAACCGCGGACCCCGCCCGCCTCCACCACCCCGCCCTCCTCATCCGGCGCCGAGCCTGGTGCCAGTAATGTCTTGCTTGAACAAGTTGAACGACTAAGGGAAGAAGTAGCTCTTCTACGCGAAATGCGAGACGCACCTCCTGAATACCCGATGAATGAACTTGAGTGGGCGGAAGGTCCCTTTACGGACCCAGTGTAATATTCTTTCAGCAATGCGCTTGGACAATCGTTCGGTAGTGCAGTTTTTTTTGTACAACCTTAACTTATGGACCATCGATACAAGGTTGTAATTTATCTACGTAGGGATTAGTGTTTTGATCGATTGATTGATCATGGGAATGAAATGATGCCTGAGGATGAGGATTTGATGGTATGATTTGTAGGTTCTAATACAGGATGAGGAATGCTAAACCGAATCTCATCATCGCAGTTGACTGGGCACCTGAGCGGATGGATCGCGGGTATATTGCCAGCACTATCTCACAGCCAGTTTTATGGTTGTTGAAACGGTGATCCGAGACCTCTTTGCAGATCTGATGTACCAGGCATTCCTCCGAGTGAAGGAACGAAAGTACGATTTAAAAAAATCCCGAGATGGACGGAAATGGAGATCAGCCAAGATGTTGAACGATACAAGAGACTTGCCTGCGTGTGTTTGTCACGGTGGAAATCGATCATACGACTTGCGGACTGGACTGCGGGTTCACGTTCACGCGCCTTTATAATCATCACTGATGATCGGCGAGCTTCGAGGTTTCAGATCGGGCCGCTTGACAAAGACGGTGTCACTAAAATCGGGGATCGAAACGGCAGCTGCAAATAAGAGTTGTTCATGAATACAACCAGGGCCTTCCACGTATCAGTACCAAAGAACGAGAAGGTGTCGGTCCCGGTTAAGCGGGCCGGTTGATCCCAGTTGATCTGTTTGGACTTATTTACGCTACTAGCCATGTGTAAATTTTTGGGTATACGACGCGCAAAGACCGTTCGTGATCGTCGAGGTTCGCAAGATCGAAATCAAGGATCGAACCAACCGTGGAGGGCGAATAAATGGCATACGGTGCGTTTCACTCTTCCTGACACACTACACCTTTTTTTTTCGCGAACTCATACTCTTTGTGTCGTGTGATAGGCGCATCAGGTAACCGCGGTGGATTTGGAGGGCGAGGGGGCGGTGGGCGCGGTGGAGGCGCTGGACGTGGTGCCCCGAGAGGGGGTGGTCGCGGCGGCGGTGCATCTTCAAAGTCCTCTTTTCCATGGCTTCTATCTTACCTGCAACACAGGTGGTGGCGTACGCGGCGGCGGCTTCCAAGGTCGCGGCAGGGGTGCCGCAGGTCGTGGCGGTGGTGGTGGTGGCGGTCGAGGCGGGCGTGGGGGCACACGCGGAGGCGCAAGAGGGGGCGCAAGAGGGGGCGCCAAGGTCATCCTGGAGCCGCACCGACACCCTGGGATCTTCATCGCCAAAGGCAAGGACCAGCTTTTAGTCACCAAAAATCTCGTTCCGGGGGAGAGCGTATATGGAGAGAAACGTATCACGATCGAGGCTGGGGCGGAGGACAGCAAGGTGGAGTATCGAGTGTGGAATCCGTTCCGGAGTAAGTTGGCGGCGGGTGTGTTGGGTGGGATGGACGATATTTTCATTGCGCCGGGGAAGAAGGTGTTGTATTTGGGTGCTGCGAGCGGGACGAGCGTGAGCCATGTCGCGGATATCGTCGGTCCTGTGCGTATTTTCGTTGTGTTGTCCCTCGTGTTGCTGAACTTTCTTGCTTTGTAGGAGGGTGTTGTGTATGCAGTCGAGTTTTCGCCCCGGTCAGGCCGAGACCTGATCAACATGGCCAAAAAACGGACGAATGTCATTCGTGAGTATCCATTATGACCAAAGCCACCCAGAATGCTGATAGGACACCAGCAATCGTGGAGGATGCTCGGCTACCAAACAAGTATCGCATGCTCATTTCGACCGTCGACGTGATCTTCGCAGATGTCGCCCAACCCGATCAAGCGCGCATTGTCATACATAATGCGCAGTATTTCCTCAAGGATGGCGGTCATGTCGTCATCTCTATAAAAGCGAGCTGCGTTGACTCGACGGTCGCACCGTCTGCCGTGTTCACGCAAGAGGTGCAGACCCTCCGAGCCAACAAACTCAAGCCCATTGCTCAAGTGACGCTGGAACCATACGAACGCGACCATGCGATGGTGACCGGTAAGCGAAGCATGCACTCTGGACCATGCGGAGGACTGATTTCGTGCGTAGCGCAGTACCTTCGCCACCTGTAGGGACCCCGGCGTGTTTGGGTTCATACTTGACGCGTTTTTATGACTTGTAAAAAAATGCTGTTGTTCATACGAGTGTCTTTTGGTATCGTTTCGCTTGGGTTGGGACATTTTCTGCCATCAAGGTTCCACGTGTACTGTAGGGGTGTAACCTTGACGGCCCGTCAAGCGCCCAAAGATACAACGTTTCAACGACAAAGGCATCCAGCATACAATTACACTTCCACCAGCCCCATTCGCCCGGAAAAAAAGCTCCACGAGGCGGAGAGAAAATTGTTGCTGATGAAACCGGCTCAAGTGGAAATAAACATTGGTCCTTCAACTGGCACATCGCCGCGAACGTCATCCGACTTTGAAGAGATTCCGCACCCTTTTCAACACACGCAACCACACCCTTGGACGTCCTCGACCACACAGCACGAAGAGACATTGCCTCTGCATCATATGGGCGAGGACACGTCAGCGAGACGACGCATTGCGAGAGGACCGGGGAGCAGCGGAGGGTTCATGAGCGGAGATGAGCAGGAGCGGGAGTCATGGTACGACGACGGTGGGAAGGGTGTGTATGCAAAGCAGCGGCTCGCAGCCGGTAGAGTCAACAGCGGGCGGATACACAAGCCCTATTCGCCGCCCCCAACGTCCATCGTACGTCCGCAACGGGTTTGTCTCCGCAGCAGCACCCACTGACGAGCGTCCAACCCACCCTTACGCAGACCGAATTCATCCAGCAAAACTGGGAGCATGTCCCACCGGCGATATACACCCTTCTCTCTTGCTGGACGCGTTTCCACAAGATCGGGCTCGCGAACGTCGTGGTATGGGACGAGGCCCACTTTGGCAAGTTCGGGTCGCACTACCTCAAGCGCGAGTTTTATTTCGACGTCCACCCGCCGTTAGGCAAGATGCTCGTGGGGCTTGCTGGACTCTTGACGGGCTACGACGGCCACTTTGAGTTCAAGAGCGGCGAGGCGTATCCCGATAGTGTGCCCTATGTCGCCATGCGCGTGGTCATGGCGACGTATGGTGTCGCGCTCGTACCGCTTGGGTGGTATACCGCTGTCGAGCTGGGCATGAGTCAGTGGGCGTGTCACTTGGTCGCACTCATGGTGTTGTGCGGTACGTTTGCCTACATGTTCTCTCTGGCGCGGTCCTTGACGCAGTCCCTCAGACGTTGCATGGCTATGTATTTCGCGATTCATTCTCCTAGATTCGATGTTATTATTCTTCACTTTTACCACCGTCTTTTTCCTCACAAAGTTCCATAATCAGCAATATCAGTGAGCGTTTCTTTTGTATGCGTTGTTCAGAATGCTCATGTATGCGCTTAATAGCTCGTTTTCTTTCGATTGGTGGTTGTGGCTTACCATGACGGGCATCTCGATCGGCTGTGTGACGAGGTGAGTTGTTCCCTCTGTAGTAACGACTCGGTGTTCATCGGTCTTGGATACAAGTGTCAAATGGGTAGGATTCTTTGTCACCGCCGTCGTAGGTTTGTACACCATTGAGGACCTCTGGGAAAAAATTGGCGATTTGCGAATGTCTACCGTAAGGCAGGAGCGCATATTGGCCACTAGCTACTCTCACACCCTTTGCAGCGCGACCAGCTACGCCACTGGGGAGCGCGGGTCCTTTGTCTGATCGTCCTCCCCATCCTCGTCTACATGACCTTTTTCAAAATCCACTTTCTCATTTTGAACCACTCGGGCCCTGGTGATGCGCAGATGACCTCGCTCTTCCAAGCACATCTTGTCGGCAACGACTTTTACAAGAACCCGCTTGGTGCGTGTCACATCGTGGTTTGACAGCTGGCTGGGCTCACAGGGCGACGCGCATTAGAGATCGCATACGGCTCCAAAATCACCCTCAAGAACATGGGCTGGGGTGGTGGTCTGCTCCACTCTCACGTTCAAACTTACCCGGTCGGGTCCTCCCAACAGCAAGTGACCTGTTATCACTACAAGGATGACAACAATCACTGGTTTGTGCTCCCGACGTGGGACGAGCCGCATTACGACCGGAACGCCCCGATCAAGTACCTTGGCCACGGCGACGTCGTGCGACTGCAGCACGCACCGACGACGCGGCACCTTCACTCGCACCCGGTCTCAGCGCCCATCACTAAGCTCAACCACGAAGTTTCGTGCTATGGCAATGCGTCTATTGGAGACATACATGACTACTGGGTCGTCGAAATCGTGGACGATATGATGCGGGGCAGCCGTGCGCACGTTACCCGTGTACATTCGCTCACGACGCGACTCCGCTTCCGACACAAAGTGCTCGGGTGTTATCTATCCGCCGCGAACGCCATCCTGCCGCAGTGGGGCTTCAAACAGGTCGAAGTGAGCTGTGCGCCGCAGGACGACCCGAACGACGCGCATACATACTGGAACGTGGAGAGCCACTCGAACGACCGACGTGAGTGATGTTTGGTGTGGAAAGTTTTTGCTGACGCTCTTCTTGCAGTTCCCCCGGGTGAGATGAAACTGTACCCGTCACCGTTCCTGCGTGACTTTTGGCATCTCAACGTGGCGATGATGACGTCTAACAATGCGCTCATACCGGATCCGGACAAGGAGGACATCCTGGCGTCGAGTCCGACCGACTGGCCGCTCATGCGACTGGGTCTGCGGATGTGCGGATGGGGCGACCACCAGCCCAAGTATTATCTGCTGGGAACGCCGATCATCTGGTGGGGCGGTTCGGCGAGCATCATCGTGTCACTCTCGTTGCTGGGGTATTACCTGCTCCGTCAACAGCGTAAATACGTCGACATGGATACGCGTGAGTGGTTCGGCATTCGTACCCGCATGCGCGTTTTGATCGGAACGACAGATGGCTGGGCTCACTTTTTGTATGTGGGTCGGATCGCGTTTTACGGCTGGTTTCTGCATTACGGTACGTAGCGACGTTCGTACTTGATGATGCATGCTGGACGTGTCCGACAGTTCCGTTCTTTATCATGGGCCGGGTGACCTACGTCCACCACTACGTACGTACCCCTCCCTTGTCTCCGCCGCTGACATTGAGGTCTCTCACGGACAGCTCCCAACGTTGTACTTTGCGGTGCTCATGTTCGCGCACATTCTCGACCACTGTATCTTCTCGGCGCGATGGAAAGAGCGCACGAAGCGCGTTGCGTTTGGGATCGTCGCGTTCCTGATCGTAGCCAACTTTTGGTGGTTCAAGGGCGTTGCATGGGGGATCGAAGGACCAGTGAATGATCACTGGGGATTGATGTGGAGAAAGGTACGTATTTGACGCTGTGGGAGTGGAGCGGAGCCGTCAGCTGAGTCCTTTTGTTTTGGACAGACGTGGAACATTTACAATGCGTGAGCGGTGAGGTCGGGTGGACATGACTATGCAGCGATAACGTAGATTGGCGGGCGGGAGGGCCTGTCGCCGATTCGATCCGATCCGATTCGTTCGTCTGGACTTGTCTGAGCAAACAATGTCAGTCTGGTGTTTCTAGAATGTTGCCCCACGGGCCCAGCGACAGTGCACAAACCTGCGAGGTTTTTTTTTGCCGTGCGGCCGCGGTCGGGACGCGATATTGATTGCGGAAAATTTTCTCGCTGTGTGGCATGGCTCACTCCAATCGTCCAATGACCTTGTGGCCTGAGGGCAACGGAACCGATATCGCTCGATCGTTGCTATCTCGCCTGGTCTGTGTTATCTCTGACAGGATGCATATCACACAGGTACCGTTCTCCTGACATTACTTAACTACCCTCATCATCGTTTGTTTACTCACCCTGACTGAAAATCAACAGTGCTATTCGCATAAATATGACGCGGGTCTCAATTGGCTGTTCGATAAGGTAGGTTACGTGTTGCAATTTTAGTGATCTGGCGATTCTCACCGATCTCAACAGCCAAACCATCTCAATCATTTGGCCCCGTTCGGGACGGCCGCGCTGTTCTCGTCAGTTTCATTTATCGACACGTATCGACGATGCGGAATCTCGCAACGTTTGATCCGTGCCGCCGTGCGCGGGTGCTGGTAGTTACTGCCACGTGCGTTCGCTCATAACTCGATTGTCTTGTATAGAAGTCCGAGTCCGGACGTTCGTGTTCGGTTTGGCACAAGGATTTCAGACTCTGCACGCTCGGCATGATTGCATTTCTGCTTGGGAGTCCTCGAACGCTCCCCCTCAATCGGGATGGGGTAAAGTAATGAAGGAGTGAAAGTTACCAATGAATGAATTGCGTCCATGAGTCCGTTCCGTACCTATGCAGCGTCCGAGTGGTGTCCATATATGGTAAGTCGCGGCTCGGCTATCGTGGTGTAGCTGGTAGATGCGCGCTATCATGTCTGGTTGGCCTCTAAGGCCGTCGTGCTCACGTATCACGCCTCGGGGTACCAACGACCTCGTCAATCCGTCTTCGACGCTTCCAATGCGCCCGATTCGTCTGATTCCGCCTTGACGTGGCTGCTCGTCTGGGTATGTACACGTCTTCGACTCTTTGCTCAACTCCACTGGATGAGTATCTGCCTCCTCTGGCAGCTCGGTGGGTCTTTCGGGTCGACACGTTTATCGTGCCCTCCTCGCTTGCTCACGACCTTCTCGACTCGACCCTCTCAGTGGCCTCGACCCCCCGTCTCTCCCTCTTGCTTGTGCGCTCCCTCTTGCTCATTGTGGGGCTCTGTGGGCCCGTCTGGATGATGTTTTGGGTCGTCTATCGTGCCTGCAGGGTCTTTCGATGTCTCCTGTGGCTTCAAATCCTCTGGAGGGTGTTGGAGGCCTTCCAGGACGATCACATCTGCAACCATTTTGTAGTACTTACATACTTAAATCACTTGTCGTACTGAATTTCGAAAGACATCACCAGCGCGAGTTGATACGTAATCATAATCGCGTTTGCACGACGAGTTAATCTCGCACGTTCGCGGATCTTTTTCTCCATGCTGGAACCCCATTTGTTTCGCGCGTCTTATGACCTCGTTGAGGAGGTGAAACAAGAGCGTCGGAAGAATGCCCTGTGGTGACATCAGGAAAACAGCAAAATGCTTATTTACACTTAACAGACTTCGCACCTGTAAGTATGTAAGCCGCGCAAGTAGCTCCACAAGACGACGTGGAGCAGGGAACTTCGGTCATGCGTATGGCAGAATTCGGGATGTTCGTTACTGACACGTGAATTTAGCTTTACTTGTTACCCGGTCCTGACATGCGGCGGTATTTGTCAACCCAGCACCGTCGCGTTCAAGCCCTGCATGTTGAACCTTGCGCAGAGCTCGCATACAAACTTCTGAAACAGCAATCCCCTGCGGTGTATGAACTAAACCGAGACCACTCGTTTCAGCATCTCCGACCGGTGGAGGTTGCTCGAACGTGAACCTCCAAAGACCCAAAAACAGGAGGTACTTATTCTTCCCAAAGGCTTACATGATACAGTGACATACGATGAGTCTACCTAAACGTTTGATTTCACTCTAACCCTAACCCTTTTTTATTTGCTAAGGATAAGTTATCGTGTTTGCACTTGACGGGATGCCAATGCCAACGTTTCTCCGTCCGACGGACACGAGCAAGGCGTGTTTCAAATTGATCTCCAAGAAGCGTATCGTAGGTTGTCAACCCTTTTTAGTACAGATTGAGTTGACTGAAGCATCCATGTGGTTAGTGCTATATGAAAACATACGTATCATGCGGTAGCCCTTGGCGAAGAACGGGCGGTGGTTACCTGGGATCATGATGGGGCGGAGGATCTTGATAAAAAGGAGCAGTCCATGTCACGAATGTCCTTACGCACATTTCGCGCGCCTTCAGTACCCAGTGGGAGTTAATCATGCAGTTCTCTCGAATCTCTCTGGTTCTTTTCAATCTCGCCATTGTTATTTCTGCCATCGCCGCTCCGGTATGCATTCGTCTCTAGGTGTTGGATGCAACGTGATCGAACGACTGATGTTGATCGGTATTTAGACACGTCTTCGCAGCCGTGATGTCGGTTCTGCTGAGGAGCACACTCCGGAAGATGGTGCCACAATGGGTATGTCACGACCTTGTGTCTGTTGCCCGGTTTTTGCTCATCCTTTCGCGGTAGGGGAGGACTTTTTTCATGAATGTTTTTTGGTCGGTTGTTAACGCGTGACGTGGCTAGTCCACCAACGAGTCATGCACAAAGACAGCCACTCCTGTGGCGATTTGATGTAGAGCACCCTACCTATTCTGTCTCCTATCCACCAGTTTTGACACGGACTGGAGGAACCAAATCAAGAGTATTCACCTTTGCACAGCGTCATCGAAAATGGTAAATTCTTTGTCACCGACGTTTTAGCGTACCCATGATTGAGAACCTCGGGAATAGGCTTGGCCATTTGCGAATGTCCATGGTAGGGCAGTGACGGCCCATTATTTGCAACCCCAATGACACCCAAACATTCTATTTTACAGTGTGGTCAGCTATGGGTATCACCAGTGCGGAGCGGGGTTTCTGTGTTTATCATTATCGTAATTCTTGTCTACATGACCTTCCGCAAGATGGCACTCTAATCTTGGACCGTTCAGGCCTTGGCGATGCACCAACAGGCTCGGCTGGTTGTAATCATGGACGATATCAGTTAAGGCAACCACGTCCACGCCAAACGTGTGATGGCGGTTTCAAAGAGATCGAGGCAAGCTGCATCCCAGAGAGTGATCCTAATGCGCATACTATCTGGTGTCCGGAGAGAGATTGAAAGATCTGCGATCAACATGGACAGACACTTACTTGGTTCGACTCGAACACACTTAAATTGCCAAATTAAAGTCTGCTTAGTTGGGTTGGGAGAAACTGGCCATCCATTACGAGTTATTAATCACTTCCATTTACGACGGATCGCGCCAGCACATGCTTACCTATGTAATTGCACATAGCTATTTGAACTTCCCCAGGAAGTAGTAGTCCGGAATGAGTATGACGGCGAGATCGCCTCTTGACAAACCATGCATATCTTCAGGGCCGGGTCAAGTCGGGCTCTACCCTATGCAACGTCCTTCGGTGGAAGCATATGGGATATGGCCACTAATTCCTCCAGATCTACTGACCCCCCTTTTTCGAGCTGCTAGCCGAGTCGGCGGTAATATACTACACAATACCTATGGTACCTCTTGAGAAACGATAAGGACGGTTTCGGGGCACGAGGGAGCCTTTAAAGGGACCATTCGATGCCACAGATTTCCGCACATACCCTGTGTATCTTCTACGAGCCAACCATGCAGTGCTCTCTCATTCTTTTTGTTCTTGCATGTGCCATTGCTGCCACTGCCGCTCCGGTGAGTTAATATCAGTACTACGTACCCCACGTTTATAACCACGAATTCGGGGAACGCACTCCGGAAGTTCTTGTGACTCTTATGTGCAGTCTTATATCGTCTTTTGTACCATTTTTACTCAAGCTTTCGTAAAGGCACAGACCTGGAGAAAATATCTCTGTATGAATGTCGTGTCACCGATTGTCGTTAGAGGGACGTAAGTCGACGTATCATCGATACTGGACCGCTTCCCTCGGGTAGTCCAGGATACATGATGTACCAAATGTCTTGATAATGGCAGGAATTAGATCTCATGAAATATTGTAGACAAATTACCGTCAGGCATCGGCATATCAGAGCAACCGTAATAAATCCACTTCGACATGAAATTGGTTCAACTTCAAGGGTCCTCCACAAAAGGGAAGGTGAAATTGTTGTATGCCCGAGTTTATCCAAGTAACGCGCGTCGTGCTCGTCGTGTGGCAATAGAACCCCTTCTCGCCTCTCTAATTCACCCCACAAATCCAAGGGAGAGAACTTCAAAATTGAAGCCCATATTTCTCGTACGACTCGCAGAATTTCCCGAACACCCCGTGCGGAGGACGATGCAACTCAAGACACGTCAGGTTCCCGAAATCGATGGCTCACAGGGCGGTGGGTACCCTGTTATTTTTATTTCACTTTCACTGCTTCTGGTATGCGTTCGAGGACTGATTCGTTTTCCACTTTCTCGCCTTCCGTCCAGCATTCATCGGGCTCGTAGTGGCGTTGAGCGTCCTGATCGTCATCTGCTGTGTGGCGGTCTTTTACCTTCTCCGCCATCACGAACCGACGGAACAAGACCGCGCCGCTCGCCGAGAGCGCTACCGGCGCACACGCGAGCACCCCTCGAACTCCAGTTCAAGTTTTGCGGGACCGTCAACATCGACGGTCGCCTTGGGCTCGCTGAGCGACAAGATGAAGACTTTGTGGCAGAGTACCGCCGAGACGGTCACAAGCGTAGGAGGGCGAGGGCGGCGAGGTGGGCGTGGTTGGATCCGAGCTGGCTCCGATGACGAATGGACGTCTCATTCAGATCATGGAAGCGCCGATCCTGAGCTGGGCAGCCATCTGAGGTCTCTGCCAGTTCTCAAACAAGATGCGCCGAGCGGTGTCGTGGGCGATGGTGTCCGCGTCGTCGAGTCACCTTCCTCTGATGCAGGGGGCGGGTTTGCCCAATCGCCGTACGTGTACACATATTCCGATCCGTTTTCGAAAACGGCGTCGCACGGGACGTTGCAACGCTCGCAGTCACCGTTGTCGTCCCCCATGTCGTCGCCGAGAGAGTGTGCGAGCCTTGACGGGAATCCCGAGGCTCACTCTACTGGCGACGATCACCATGATCGTCATCGTTCGACGATGTCCAACGCTTCCGTTTGGACGCACGGTTCGAAGTTTGTCGAGGATATATAATCGCACGACATGTCTGACTCGGTTCTCTCTTTCTTTTCGTTTCTCCATGGACGCTTTCATACATTGTACCACGATACGATTGTGTAACTCTGGACTTAGACTTTCCCCATTTTCTTGTTGTTTCACTTAGGTTCGGAATGCAGACGTACTACCGTTGTTCATGTATCCTACACACTACCCGCTTGGGTCATGCCGATTCACAGGGAAGACATGTATTCTGGTCACTAGACTAGGACTTATGTACCTCAGGCCACAGGTGGCATCAGACCCACTAGGCAAGTTAAACGATTGGTCTGCAAATATAGGCACTATGATTATAATTCAAAGGTATAAGTAGGGCTACCATTCCTTGTCAAATGGTATGTAACCAGGCATCAAAATCCACAACCCATCGCTCCATCGCAACCCGCACCGGAAACGCGCTGTCGGCAAAGCTAGCGCAGGCAAACATTCCTGCTCTTGCAAAGGCTTCGATTATCACGTTACCCCACACGAGGAGCCATGTCATCGTCCAAATCCACCCGAGTACCCCGCTTACCTTCTTCCCTGTCGCCCGTTGGAACGCTCTCTCGGCAAGAATACCAGGGGCCATCATTCCAAATCCAATTAGCATCCTCCAGATTTCCACCCCGTTGTTGAGCGTCACTAACGCAATTTGATGTATGATCGCTGATGAGAAGAATGCTCCGATGATCATGCCTGTGTGGCCAAAGACTAGCGAAAGGGGATGACCGCCAAGGAAGAGGAACGTGCGGCGGTACCACTGGTGCCATCTGCGGCCCCAGAAGTCACTGAGTGATGTTGCGCGCCATGGGGCATTGAATGCAGGAGGCCATTGAGCCGGGTCTTGTCGGAGGAGTAGAACGCCAGCTAGCGAACACAGGTCATAACACAAATGTAGAGTAGCGTAGATCTTCAAGGTCATAAGGATTGTAATGATGCTCGCCCGGGGGTATCGCACAAAGAGAGGAAGAGTGTCATCGAAAATAGATGATTCGCCAGGGGTGGATCCAACCACGACCGGAGACAGTGTCACGATTGCCGAGTGGAGGGTAGAGCATACCAGGGTATACGTAACCACCGAAAGGAATATACGGAAAACAAATCCTATACGGTCCGTTGGGCGTGTCTGTGCTGGTATGTGCAACCCACGCGACCAATCCCAACCATGGCCGCGAAGGTTTGTTGCGAGGTCCAAGGCGTCCATGATAGTCGATGGAGAGCTATTCGCCGGGCGTACGTGTCGCACGAGCGGGCTTTTTGCCAGTGTCCATTCCAAGGTACGGGTGGCAATAAAAAGCATTGAAAGCTGGGGGGTCCGTGAGTCGCTCCTTTGGTGGACGGTCAAACCCTTTGTGGATGGACACTTACAACCAAGCCATTGTTGTAAAATTTGTGCTCGGGATTTCCGTGCGACATCTCCACGGAGACCGCTGCACGCAGCGCTAACAATGCGACGACAGGCAATAATGCGGCCCGAACAGTGCGCGTCTTGGGCGTAACTGCCAATACGGCAACTACGAGGTAGCAAACCACCGGAGGGAGGACATATGATACGAACGTGACCGTGTCGATGGGAATTTTGGTCGACGGAATACCCAGCCGCTGCCAGATCCTGGGCAAGGAATGTGCGAAGGGCATGGTTGAGTCCCCTGGACAATCTGGATTGTCCCCCAAAATTTAAACGAACGAGGGAAATCAATTATGCAGGGCCGCCACGCTTCGATCCCTCGGATCGCCCAGGTTAAAGTGTCTAGGCCAAATGCTTAGTAAGTCAGTATCACCTGCCGCACTTACTCATTTCCTTTTTGTGAAAGCGCAGACTAATGCCAATGAGGTATAGTCCAAGTACCTCGTGAACAAGCAACCTAGAATACCGCATAAACAAACCGTCGGTTCAACCGACGGTTTGTTTATGATATTAATCCTCAGTTGGGCTGAATGACAGTATTGTCTTCAAAATTTGAATTTCTGCACTCTATCCCTCCTATCGCGGGGGTGGGATCAAGGCATACAGCGCAAGAGGGAAGATACGTACCCCGACGAGCAAAAAGTTTGAAACACTAAGCGCGGGACCACCGGGCGTGGACGGAACGGCGACCGAAAGTTTCGATACGGATACGCAGAGTCATTCAAGTACGATTGTGGGTTGTTCTCCCAAGTAGAAGTAAGTTCGCATGGCATCGGGTGTCATTCGGTGATGAATACACTTCTGTGAGTTGGGAAGGTGCCAGGACTGGCCCTGACCAGTCCTAGTCAGTCCTGACACCTTCCCAACTCACAGAAGCAGTGGAGGCGAAACGCATTTGGGCCGTCTTATATCTTGTTGGCTCAGCCGGGGCGCCGCAAATGCAACCAATGGTAGCGATGTCATGGCGCCGCAGCCGTTGGTCGTCAAACACTTGGTGTTCCACGACGAATTGGCATGCCCATAATGATGCTGCAGATCGTCAGGGATGATATCTGTGATTCCCGAGCATTACTATAATCTACCCTGGCTCGGTCTGATTTGGATACAAATTGCCTGGCCCTCTGATTTCAATGTTGAAGCTGAAGCGCCACTGACATTAGGTCCGCAGCGAGGACGGGACCCAATGATTTTAACGGGTGGTTTCGTACCGTAGTCAGAAACGATACAGGAACATAAGCGGAAATTGTAGGTAGGGTTACCGTTAATCCTCAAACGGTATGTAGCCAGGCATCAAAGTCTGCCACCCACCGTTCAACTGGTATCTGCACCGGAAGTATGCTGTCAACAAATCCCGCGCAGCCAAACATTCCCCCTCTTGCAAAGCCCTCGACCATCACACTCCCCCACACCTGAAGCCATATCATCGTCCAGACCCACCCGATTACCCCACCCACTTTCCTCCCCGTCAACCGATAAAATCCCCGTTCAGCGAGAATTCCCGGGGCCATCATCCCAAATCCAAGTAGCATCCTCCAAAATTTCACTTGGCTATTGAGTGCTACCATCGAAATTTGGTGGAAGACCGCTGATGTAAGGAATGCCCCCACTATGGCACCTGCGCGACCAAAAACGAGGGAAAGAGGATATGCGCCAACGAGGAACATGTGGCGGAACCATTGGTGCCATCTGCGGCCCCAGAAGTCACTGAGCGATGTGGCACACCACGGAGCATCGAATGCGGGAGGCCATTCAGCAGGATCTTGTCGAAAGAGAAGAATGTTAGATATTGTGCATGCGTCGTAACCCTGCTGTAGGACAGCATAGATCGCAAAGGCAGTAAAGGTTGTAATGATGCTCGCTCGGAGGTATCGTACCAAGAAAGGAAGGGAATCGTCGAATATAGATGATCCTTCTGAGATGGATCTGACCGGGGCGAGCGTCAGGATTGCCCGTTGGAGGGCACCGCATAGCAAGATGTGTCCAACCGCGGAAAGGAATGTCCAGAAAGCGAATGCCATGCGATTGTTAACGGGACGTGTTTCGCGCGGAATGTATAATCCACGAGACCATTGCCAACCGCGGCCACGAAGGTTTGACGCGAGATCCAAGGCATCCATGATGGTGGAAGAAGAGCCATTTGCAAGGCGGTGCCGCACGAGGGGCCCCTTCACCAAAGTCCATTCCAGGGTACGGGTGATAATGTTAACCATCGAAAGCTGGAGGGAAAATTTATCAATCTGTCTTCAGGAGGATGCCTGAAGAGGTAATAACAATATTTAGACACTTACCACGAGGTCCACGTTAAGGAATGTCCGCTCGGGCCTTCCCAACGACATGTCCACAGAAAGTGCCGCGCGCAATGCCAACAACGCGACGATAGGCCATAGTGCGGCCCGCACGACGCGTGTCTCAGGCGTGACGACCAACAAGGCTACTACGAAGTAGCAAACCACTGGAGGGAGGACATACGATACGAACGTGTCGACATCGATTGGAATTCTACTTGATGGAATACCGAGACACTGCGAGAGCCCAGGCAAGTACCCGGAGAACATGATTGGATTCCTGGGATAGTGTGGGTTGTCCTGTGACTTTTAAACGAGTTCGAGATCAGCTAATCGTCCGAGGTCACTACGCTTCCTCTGATCGCGAAACAAGGCCAGGCCAAAAGTTCAATCCACGTTGCAAGTAGGTCCCTTACCTACCAGTGCG
Organism: Sutorius eximius; assembly: GCA_038089815.1. NCBI lineage: Eukaryota > Fungi > Basidiomycota > Agaricomycetes > Boletales > Boletaceae > Sutorius > Sutorius eximius. The sequence goes on along the minus strand of JBBPLN010000227.1, from coordinate 15,966 downwards.
CTGCAGCGAGGCAAGTCGTTGATCGAATTTCTGCAGCGCTAGCGGAGTTTTTATCGGACCAGGACGTGTCTGATTTAGCCGAGACCAACTGGGCAGGAATTTCCCAACTCCGGCCATCAAGCCACCCTTGTAGAAGCAAGCTAAAGCCCCTGCTCGGAGGTGGTACCCATCATACCGTCAAGGCGCATAAACCTATTTAACCTGCACACAAACCACCCACCATCGTGGTTCATTTTTCCAGAGTAAACACGGATCCATGTCAGGGACACTCAGCATCAGTCGAAACAGGAATTCATCTGGGTGCTTCACATTTCGGTGACGACGCTGTGCATCGAAGTTCCCCTTGTATGGTGGGGATCCTGTACCGATTGGTCGCATCATGTGCAAGACCATGCACACAAGGGAATGCGAGTACGCTTCACCCCTGACATATTTGTGCCTCGCACCCACTGGCAATAAAGAATAACGCAGCTAAATTCAAAGCGGTAAGTGCAGCAGACTGCGAGCAAGTTCTATAGGTCCAATGGGTAATCGGGCTCGGTTTCGTCATTCGAGTTCAAGAATCACAGCATAAATACAAGGCGAGGTAAGTATGATCCTGGCTTTAGAGGCTTTCAAAGTGGGATCACTGGCAAGTACACGATCCTAAATAAATAAGCTACACAGATTATCAATGAATGTTTATGTAGGCCAAACACCCAATTGTTTCAGTTGGGCCCAACGACATTAATCGTCACGTTCAGTAGCTCTATCTCTGGCTTTGCTCCCTGTCGTATGATCAACACTCCACATTCTACAACGAGACACGAAACAAAGGGAGAGAGACACACCCCGAGAAGGTAAAAGCGTGCCACGTTGAGCTGGACGAGATCATCGAGGGAGGCCGGAACGAGCACCGAGAAGTTTTCATACAGATACTGAGAGTCGCTATGCCCCGTTGGACCGAATAGTTGGGAGAGTAGGAGGTCACCCAGGGTGTAGACGGTGTTTGGACACGAAGGCGTGCATTGTACAGCGCCTATCGCGACAGGGAGGTCTGTAGAACCGCTGGTTCGTTGGGCCTATCGTCGATGGTAATATGGTCAGGGGGGTCGTCAAAGGAGGGATGAAAGAGATGTCTCTGAGATGCAGCTACGTACCGGCTTGTCGAGCTGGACGGTAATGGTCGTATTGCTAACCACTCTGCTGTTTGGCTTCGGCAGACCGATGAAGACTTCCTGCGCGAGGACGCCGGTCGCGAACGCCGCAGCAAAGAAGAGCTTCACGAAAGGCTTGATCATGACGACACGCAGGTGAGAGTGAACGATCAGATGAAGGCGAGGAGCATGGAAGTAGAGAAGATCGTGCTCAGGGATGTCCATTGCCTTCCTGGCATCACGTCATCTTATACCGTTCCAACCACACGTCGTGTCCCTGAAACAGACTTTCAATCAGGGAGTGGTGCATGTCGTCGCCTGTTAGCATACGTCTCCGCGTACATCGCAACCAGATTGTGAGGTCCTAGCCCCGTTTTAATTCGCATCTGGATTGTGGCTACTGACGGGGGCGTTTGAACGGCTAGGCCTAGGCATTAGCCTTGAGAACGGGTCGATCCTTGGGTAGAAGAGGGCCATTCCTCAATGCAAGCAATGCCCTTTCGCTTGTATGCCCGAGCCTTGGACACTACCGGAGAAGAAACCTGAAGTTACAAGGTATTTCCTGTAAGCCACTGGGACGTGCTCGCAAGTTTGACTGAAACACGTAGCGACCATGTCATGACGGCGAATAGGAAGATCACCGTGCAACGTCACAAGTCGCTTCGGGCTACCATGTCATGACGGTGAACAGGAAGATCACCGCGTAACCTCACGAGTGAGTCGCTTCGGAGAGGACGAGGTACACGTACTGCATACATCAATACCTCCTACGTGGCCTGAGCCGATCCAGACGACCGAAACTCATCGAACCACAGCTCACATCCTATGCTTGCCAATGCGGAACCGTGGCTGTGGAAAACCCCAGAATCCAGCCTCTATTGGATCGCAACGCAGCAGACTTGAAACAATTAAATCATCTTACCGGCCCGGATGCAACCCGTGAATGCAGCTGAACAACATTGGCAATGCCAATGTCAATTATGTAACGCTCTGCGACTCACACATATGGGTCCGTGGTGAGGCTGTGGATATGTATTGTCAAGGACGACAGGATTATCAACTTTATATCCTATCGCTTGGCTCTATCAGATTTGCACCTAGATCGTCCGGCGTTGCCAATGTTGGGTCCACTTGGCTCTTCAACCGTCCACCGAACAGAACGCCCCCGTTGGCCGCGCGGAATGCATCGATGCGCGCCTCGACTTGCGGACGGAAATGCCGCATGAGGCCTTGAATGGGCCATGCAGCGGCGTCGCCGAGCGCACAGATCGTCCGTCCTTCGACTTGTTTGCTGTAAACGGGATTAGGGATCAGGCGACATGGGTGAAGAAGTGAATCAAAGTCCTACGTGAGCTCAAGAAGCATGTCGATTTCTCGGCGGTGGGCGCGGCCTTCAACCATACGGTTCATCATGTTCATCATCCAGGTGGTGCCCTCACGACAGGGAGTGCATTGACCGCAGGACTCATGTTTGTAGAACTAGAAACGCGTCAGCCGAGCGGGTGTAGTCATGTGGAGGACCTACGGCAGAGAACCGTGCGATGGCAGCGACAATGTCCGTGCTCTTGTCCATGACGATGACGGCACCCGTTCCCAGACCCGACTGTGCATCTTTCAGTGAATCGTAGTCCATGAGGACCTCCGAACATTTGTCGATAGGTAATACAGGCACAGAGCTTCCACCAGGGATGATCCCAAGTAGATTGTCCCAACCACCTCTGACACCGCCACAATGCCGCTCAATAAGTTCCTTGAGTGGGATACTCATCTCTTCCTCGACGACACATGGGTTGTTGACGTGGCCACTGATACAGAAAAGTTTTGTACCCTGATTACGCTCCCGACCGAAACCGGCGAACCAAGCTGCCCCACGTCGACAGATGGTTGGCGCGACAGCGACGGTCTCAACGTTTGCGACAGTTGTTGGGCAACCAAAGAGACCGACGTCGGCAGGGAAAGGCGGCTTCAAACGGGGTTTCCCTTGTTTCCCCTCGATCGATTCGATAAGTGCCGTTTCCTCGCCGCAAATGTACGCGCCAGCGCCGCGGTGAAGGTAAACGTCGAACGAGTAACCAGAACCACATGCATTTTTACCGAGGAGACCAGCGCGGTAAGCCTCGGTGATGGCTTGTTGGAGATGGTTAGCTTCTTGCACAAACTCTCCACGGATGTAAATGTAGGCTGCGCTCGCGTTCATGCCTCGACCAGCGACAAGACAACCCTCGACGAGCTTGTGAGGATCGCCACGGAGAATCTCGCGATCTTTGCACGTTCCTGGTTCACCCTCGTCTGCATTGACCACGAGGTAGCGGGGGCTAAGAAGAAGTGAGCCTGATGAGTGTAGCGAGAGAAAAATACGTACCGCCCGTCCTTCTCCCAACCGGGCTTGTTCATGAACGACCACTTGAGCCCGCTAGGGAAACCTGCACCTCCGCGCCCTCGAAGTCCAGAGTCTTTGATGGTTTGGATGATCCAAGAGTCGCCTTTGAGAAGGATGTCCTTGGTCTTGTGCCAATCGCCACGAGTCTGTAAAAACAAATTTCATTTGTCAGAACACGGCGAAAACGAGACCATGTAAACCAACCAGGGCCCCCTTGAGACCGTGATCGTGTCTGCAATAGGCGTTGGTAAAGATACGGTCCTGGTCCTTGAGTCCACCATAGCGACGGACTGGTGTGTCCGCAACGGTTGCAAATGAGCGCTTGAGCGCTATAGACTGCCTCTGCACGAGCGCAGCTGATTTTGAGGCTTTGAGCATCGCTGCTCGTCGTCGTCGGTGAACAAGTCGGGACAGCTCAGGTCGAGCCCGGAATATTCCGTGGCACGTGATCATGGAATTATGTTGTATAACGACATTCCTTTTCTGGATTGACATATCCTGAAAAGGAAGGTAGGTGGCGCGTTTCTCCTTCTCGTCGGCAAAGTCATAACGTGGACCGACTCTTTCTCTCTCCGCTCGCTCCAGCTTTCTTTCCGCCCTCGGCGCTGGCGACGTAGACGAACGACCCGTCCTCCTCACTGGGTCCATTCGCGATGGATACCTCGCCGCCGAATGGCACGAGCCGGGGCGCCTTCGACATGCAGAAGCAAAAGGCGGAGGCCCTCGTTGTCTTGAATGGATTCACGGCAAACGGCCATCTAGAACACGAACCTACCATGGAGCAGCTTGATATGGAGCTCCCTGTCGTTCACGATGGCCAGGTACCGCTCGGGGAACTGCTCTCCAGAGTCATGCAAGCGATCTACGCCGAACTATCCGAACTCGCAGAGACGTGAGCATGAATGGAACTTGGTTAAGATTTACTCTGACGCTTGGTGATACAGTCTTCCCAACATGTCAGACGCAGCAAGAAAACGAACGATCGCTGATTGGGTCGTCAAAACCAAGAAGCAAGTCGTCAAGTTGTGCGCTGTCACCAAGTGGGCGCGCGATGCAGATACTGTTCAAAAGTGCATGGTGAGTGGTTTAAACTTGTTTCTGAGTGCGCGCGGATGTTCATGCAAAGTCAGAACATTACCGCGTTCCTCATGAATCAGAACCAGCAATTCGAGAACGTCATTCATGCACTCACCTACGGGAGGGAGAGTCTGGACGCCGCAAGGTGAGGTTACCTTCGTTGTTCCTGACCATCTCTTGACAGCATATCAGACTCCGAAATCACGATCTCCTCACCTCCCTTGACGTGCTCACCTCGGGAACATATAAGCGGCTTCCATCCGGGATCAAGGTCGCATTATGCCTCCTGTATTTAGAAAATGGACTCATGGTACCGAGTACAGAAATCTATTATTCCCATTCCACCCTTGACCGACGCCGAAGTAATCAAAACATTGAGCGACATGGAAGAGATAATGCGGTACCGTCTTCGCATGACAGAAATTTTACCCGTGGAGATGTCTCAACATCGAATTGGTACTGTCACACAATCCGTCTTCGCGTGAGGGCTCCTTTGAATCTCCTTTGTGATCCAGCGGGTGGTAGGATGCACTTCACCGTCCCGGGCTTGTTTGAAACCTCCGTCTGCATGCGCGGGGCAGAGAAAGACGACGGTTGGTTCTTTGTAAACGTCAAGTTTCTTTTTTCTGTTGGGGGAGACATGAGCGGCGCGGATGGTAGGTTCCGAATGGGATGGTCGATTGAAACTGAGTTCTAGCAACTTGCAGAGTTCCCGCAGGAACCAACTGGTGTGCTCAAGCGACACATCACGGATGAGGCTGATGCCCGCCTGGGCTACTACTTGCCTTTACCCGAACCGGTGGACCTTCCCCCTAATACTGAGCTCCCTGAAAGACCGAAACTGCCCGAGGGGACGGTCGATGCACCCCTCGTCCGTTTGTACAACTTTCTGCGTAAGTAGTGCCGTTTGCATATTTGCGGCCCTTTCTTTGTTCATGTTGATCCCATAGAGATGATGTCGCTGTCATATCAACTCCAGATATTGTGGTACCAGGTGAGGCTTCTTCTTGCGCCACCCTGGTAAACTTTTTTCTCGAGCACATATCCCTTGCAGGCCGTACGGATGTGTTCGCTTGGATGGGGACAACATCTGAAGGTTGAGCTGACAGATGGCAATAAGACACTTTCAGTGTTGTATTGGATGTGTGTGCCTCGGCCTCTTAACCTCGCAGCTTGTTTAACCTACTCCCAAGACGTCCGACTCCAACCACTGTCCCGGGACGCCCACAACCTCCCCAACGTATCAAACTGCCACCCCATGGAGGAACACTCAGCATCTCGATCGTCGAGAATCGTGCGAGTTCCAAAGTTGGCGGGGGCCCAGCGAGATCCCCGACAGCTCGTATGCTATCCGAGCTCCAGCGCAAAGCAAAGCTTGGGTCAGCACGGCCGTCGGACGAAGTCGAAGGTCTTAAATTCGAGGTCAAGTGGGAGCCTATGCAAGGCACGTCGGGAGTCGTCATCGACCAAGACGAAAGCATGGCGATCATCGGTGAACTCTTGGTGGTCGGTTCATGCGACCTTGGTGTGGGTGAAACCTGACGCGTTCTGTCCTCTAGGAATCGAACAATCTTGACTTTGAAGCGATGTTACACAGGGTGATCAACGCGCACGCCAGGGGTATCCTAAAGGTGTTCCAGTTCCAACTCCAGCGTGGGCCGACGCGCAATGTGTTTTCCCCTCAAGGGAAAGTTGTCTTGGATTCTCACGGTTTGTATTTTTGGCATTGTGTGCAGAGGGATGCCTGACCCTGTGCAGGTGGGCACTACGTCCTCCGCGTCCATCTCTGTGCAGACGAGGTCGTTCTCATTTCGATCGATGTTCGAACTGGTCGCATGAGCCTTCGGGACACGGGTGATCTTGCCGCCGCTTCTCGGGGGCCCCAGTTTGCACACATCTCGGACCGCTTGAACGACAATCCGGATCGGTTGCTACAGGCCCTGGTAAGGCTGCGATCTAATGTAAGTCAGACAAACGTCCGAAATGTACATGGAGGCTTAAGCGACGTGTCGCGACCCCATAGACGATCATGGACCTCGTCGATCAGAAAGCAAGTTACCTCGGCCTGCAAGTCTTCCGACATCGTAATTTCTCCATGGAAGGCACGTAATCATGCTTTCTTCATTCTTCTCCCAGTTACTGATCTACATGCGCATCTGTCAGAGATACAAAAGCTGGGTCCGTTGGCGAGAGGCATGATGTACGTCAAACTCGCCAACTTCCCGTCTCACTACCTCGTGCTCGTGATCACCGAGGAAGATTTCCGTTATGCGCTCATCTCGGTCAAGGTATTGCCGGATAGCATGTATGGTAACATGATCATGGAGGATATTGGGTGGTTGGACGTGCGGCGCATACGAGGTGAGAAGGGACCATCCGAAGTTATAATCGTGCCACGCGTGGAAGAGCCCCAGGTAGGGCAAAAGCGGAAGCGCGACGTTGCCTCGTCGGCGTCTCAGACACTGCGAAGGGAAGACCCGTGAGTTTACCGCATGATCAGCCTTTTTGCTTCCTGTGTCTTATCTACTGCTAGCTTTTCCTTGGAGACACAGACCCTCCGAGAACTCTATGCCTATTGCTGGTAAGTGATATCGCTCCTGCGACCATCTGTTTCGAACCGATTCGACGCGTTCTCAGTGCGCGCATTGCCTATACGAAAGTCGAGGCGCAGTTCAAGCTTCGTGGTATTCCGTACACGCACGTCAACCCTGCGAGTGCACTCTCTCATTCATCCGTCCTATCCTACATGCAGTCCTCCCTCGCCCGTTCTATCCCCGCCCTTTGCGTCCAATCTTCCGATATCCTTTCCGGCGCTCCAGCAGCCGAGGCAGCAATGCCCAACATTCGTGTCATACCGCTCAACTGGTGGTCGGACAAGAAGGCCCAGGTCGTAACGTGCGTCAAGCTCAAATACGTGCAGCAGCCCGTTGGGAAGCGCGCCGCGGCTGGGCGGAGCAGCAGTGATATCATCCGGCCGTCGAAGCGGATCATCTACGATGCGACGGAGGCGGTCGTGTCGTTCTTGTCGGAGCAGGTGGATACCTGCGTGGACGAGTTCCTCGAGGAATGGGCGAGGGTGTCCAAGATGGTGGTGATTGCCCGTGAGGGTGAGGCGCTTGGACGTTTTTGTTTTTGGAGCAGATCGTTTGCTAACGAGGGTTGGTGATGTAGTTGCTCAGATGGCGAAAGAAAAGAAGTGGCGAGACGTTCGGTTGCTTTCGTTTGACTTGCAGACGGTCGAATTTGCCTATTCTTCGGCAAGTATTTCATTGCCTTTTATGACCCCGATGCTGACTGCACACAGGACTATACGGTATTGATTAGCTGCACGGACCAGTTGTCCCCCACGGGCGGGTCCTTTGAACTTCGTTTTTCGCGTTGCTCTGCATCGTTGGCGCCTCCAAGTACAAACAGCCTCGCGCCGCCTCCCGCGATCGCATCTATACAACCTCATCTACGATCGAACCCGCACGAAGAAGCCGAACCATACCTTCGCCAGATTCTCCGGCATGGGCCCCTCGCACCGTCCCTTCATCGTCTCGTGGGGCTTCTGCGGGATACGCTGCCCATCGCTGTCGAACTCGATCGACTTGCGCCGGGTATGAGAGAGGAACGGGTGTCGATCGGCCAGGGGAGGGGGAAGCAGGTCAAGTCTGCCGAAGAGCCGTGGTTCGATACGATCGTCAAGGGCATGGGGTGGTGGCGAGTACTATATGGGGATCTCAGGTACGCGTCTCCCCAAACATCAAATGCTTGCACGTGTACTCATATGCGTGCGTCTGTTTTGCGTTTCGTTCCGCTAGACACGCACTCGATCTGAGATTAATGACCGGCAAGCGCATCGCCGTTCTGGATGCGTCGTATTCACTGTTCCAAGGCGCCGTCGGGCCGGGTTCAAAACCTGACTCGGGGCCTGGTTCAGATCCCGCCTCGGACGCTGAGGGGACGGGGCTCGAGCCCATTCCGGACTTCCGTACGCTCGTGCTCGATGCGGTCCGCGCGACGCGCCCACGCGTACCCGAGAGCGGCGTTGGTGGGCGGCGGATCGCCCCGATCGATGTAGGCGTTGTATGCGATGGCAACACGATCGGGCCTGTCATTCGCGCGTTGCACGAGCGGGTGTTGAAGAAGCTCAGAGGCGCCGGCGGGTGATCGATGCCCCTGTGCGGTGATTGATGCATGATGGACGTGGACGAGGCCTGGTACCAGTGCACATTTTTACTTATATTAATTTTCGTGTGCCTCTTCGCTTTGTATTTCTTTTCTTCTTCGTTGTTTTCTGTATGCCAGGGAACGATGCTCGCCCCAGAAGAACGACAGCAAGGCGAATGATACTGCATTGCATGGTGAGTCGGCTTCTCCTCGACCATCGGGCCGCAGTTCCAGTATCACGGATCGGAAAGCGTCCACACCAAGTATACCTGGATTCGTTCCTTACCTAAGCCGCACGCGAGTTCGTACTGACGGAACGAACGAACGAAATAGGGCTGCATGTTCTACTTTCACAGACACCCCTTTCAAAGGGAATTCACCAACAACCCATCAGACATCTGGGAAGCCTGGAACCGCCCTCTGGCGTACGCATGCTTGGCATTTTCTCATTTCACTGACAGTCATTAGCTTCGATTCGATTCCACTTAGGAGCAAGCTCAACGCTTCGGAAGGGGTAAGTGATTTGTGTTGTCACTTATCTTTGGCTGTTGTGCACGGACTGCAGTGTATCTTGCGGGGAATCCAAGGCGGAAGGACAAATGGTTCAACACGGTCATGGTGTGTTGGGCATGGGCCATTGATACAAAATGCCGACTCGATGCACACATGACCCATCGATGTTGCAGCTCCTCGTTCATTTATACTGCAACATATGAACTGCCCCTGACACTGGTGACCGTGCGGCATTTGATCCCTTGCGAGTTGTGCTGTCCGACTCGATCCGGCTACTCAATCCATCGGGAAAAGCAGGTTGCATCATGCCACAAGGTCTCTGTTCCTGTTTCGCCCGTGTGTAAAAGCTGACCGCGTCCCTTCAATCCGAGTTCTCGTCGACATCATGACCCTCGTAACACATGTTCTCCCGCTCGTGCTCGGATATTTCGTTGTAGCAGCATTGGCTGTCACTCGTGGGACACACCTTCTCCGCATTGTATCGTGGCCGGTTGTCATGTCATTAGCCTGGCGTGCAGCAGCTACAGTAGACACGTCGTCCAGCGAGCCGAACAGGAAGTTGTACAATGCTCAATTAATGGTGGGTAATTTATCAACACCAGTTCGTTATAACACAGATCGCTGATTAGTGTCTCCACCCCCCAGTACTGGGTGGTCTTCGTAGCCTTCCGTACCTTTGAATGGTCCTTAACGGAGGTGCCCCTCGTGCGACACTTGCGCCCGGCGACCGGTTCTCAATCAACGATCATGGATGCCCTGGACCTCGCCTCAAACTTGCGCGGTTATGGATGGGACTGGTCTCACGGGGCATACATCCCACGTGAAACCCGCCCAACCAGCCGCGGGGGATTTACATTCCATTTATTCTTATCTGTGGTTACCCATGTCCTCCTTTACGACCTCCTCCATCGGGTTATCCTGTCTTTTTCTCCGGGGCTCGGGACCATTTCTGGAGGATCTATTTTCGACGAAACCCTCCCATCTTACTTGCGATATTTTCGATCGACCGTCATCTCGGTCATTGCTGCGTTCTGGATCTATGCCATTGTCCAGGCATATTATAATACCAGTACCATTATCGGTGTGCTTGTCTTTGGTCAAGATCCCGCACAATGGCCTCCGCCCTTTGATGCACCATGGCGTGCGACATCGCTGAGCGATTTCTGGGGACGCAGGTGGCACCAGTTTCCCCGCCGGACGCTCCTCGTCTTTGGCGGCTACCCACTTTCTTTTTTCCTTGGCAGACCGGGTCTCGTTATTGGAACGTTCCTTGCCTCTGCAGTGATGCACCACATGATGTTGATCCTGCTGAACAAGGAGTCGGAGCCCTGGAGAATGCTGGTCGGGTTCGGGACGATGGGACCCGTTGTCCTCGCAGAGTGGGCGTTTAAACGGTTGACAGGACGAAAGGTAGAAGGATGGGTAGGGTGGGTTTGGGCGATGTCTTGGCTTTTTTTGTTGGGAAATGTGATTGTCGATGGACTCGCAAGGGGTGGGGTGTTCGCTCGGGGTATCGTTCCGCGATATGCGGTTATAGATCGTCAGGTCGCAAATTTCGATTGTTGGTTGCATGTGATGTAATGAAGTACAAAGCTCGGTTGGTTGGGATGCTACCGTTATAGTCTAGGGATGTTATTCGTGCACGCACTGTCAAAAGTGAATTGCTCTGTAGATGGAACGTTAGGAGGCTATGTTAACGAGCAGAAGAAGAGAGACATACTAAGTAAGCGATGTCCGCCAGAAGGGGCTTAGTAATGCGCCCTCCACACTCACGACAACTCCCATCATAGCTTTTACAGCTAGCAGAGTACGGAACGTACTGCGAAAACAAAGAATGCTTGTGAGTATCGGACATCGTTGTTTTCTCCGGAACCTTTATCCGTGGCGAATAGCTGGGGGAATGTTTCAGATTCGACATGGTACCAAGACCAGGTCACCAGGTTCCGAGCCAGTTCATCGGGCCCGTTAAACTGATAAGTTACATAGTGGCAATGACCCTTTTCCGTGTGGGAGACGGCATGATATGAATGGTCAGCTGCGCCCTGAGTGAATAGTTATGATTCACCCAGGCTGGTTAAGATTGGTTCAAGGTCGGACCATCTTTGTCACATCGAGTGCAGGTACTCGGTTCCCGTTCATCAACATACTCACCAGGACCATACCGCAAAAGGAATATCGCGCATTCAGACCAATCCCTTCTGGGGGTATTCTCTGAGGTCTATATCGGTGCACCATGAGACTTCGTAGTGTCAGAATGAGTTGGCATTTATTTGTTACCTGCACATGCACACGCAACTACTCTGAGTTCAAGGTAAGTTTGTTCACGGGATATATTTCTTAGCTCGCCTCGAACTGGCTCACGAATGTTTTTGCCAGCTGTGGAATCACCTCGTCTGCGTATTGTGTGCCACAGCGGACCAGCATACAGAACGCCACTGATCTCCATTCTGCGCCACACTTGATTTCTGGCTCAATTCCTTCATCCATGCGCTATGCTGCATCCGGCAACTCCAGCCTTTGACGGATGCATAAAGGGGCCGCATGATGCAGACGATTCGATCATCCTCTTCCTGTTCTGTCCTCGGATGAGACTGTGTGTCCCATCAGTCCAAGCTCTTGTCGGTATCATGACCTTCCGAGTCGTATCGTATGTCCTCCCACTGGTTTTCGGTTATTTTCTTATGGCAGTGTTGGCTGTCACCCCTGGAACACGCACTCTCCGAGCTGTATTGTGGCCAGCCATCGCTGCATTAGCGTGGCATGCAGCGGCTACTGTAGACATGTCGTTGGGCGAGCCCAATCGAAAGTTCTACAATGCCCAGTTTGTAGTGAGTACTTTTTCTACGCCAGGTATAACCAGACGGTGGATTTACATCTCCCTCCCCTTCTCCGACACGCACAGACCTTCATTGTATTCGTAATCACCCGTACTCTTGACTGGTCTTTAACGGAGCGACCCTTCGAGCGACACTCGCGTCCAGAGAAGAGTTCGCAGTCAACCATTATGAACGATGCCCTGGACCTCGCCTTCACCTTGCGCGGTTACGGCTGGGAGTGGTCGCACGGAGTGCACACTCCGTGTGAAACCCGTCCAACCAGCCGTGGACGATTCACATTCCATGTCATCTTCTCTGCGGCTGCGCACGCCTTCATCTACGTCGTTCTTCACAGGGTTATCTTCTCGTTTTCTCCTACCGAACTCGGGGGGGTTTCTGGAGGGTCTATTTTTGACCAATCGCTTCCATTCCCCACACGATACCTCCGATCAACTGTCATCTCTACCTTGACAGCAATCTGGATCTATGCTACTATCCAGACGTTCTACGATACATGTACCATCGTCGGCGTACTTGTCTTCGGACAAGATCCCTCAAGATGGCCTCCTGCGTTTGATGCTCCATGGCGCGCAACATCCCTGTGCGATTTCTGGGGACGCAGGTGGCACCAGTTCCTCCGCCGCATGTTCCTTATCCAGGGCGGTTTTCCACTCTCCCATCTTCTTGGCAGGGTCGGGCTTGTTGTTGGTGTATTCATCTCCTCTGCAATGGTGCACCACGTCACTCTGGTCCCCCTCAATAAAGAGTTAGAGCCATGGAGAATGTTGTTTGCATTCGGGATCATGGCACCAGTTGTCCTTGCCGAGGTCGCATTCAAGCAGTTGACTGGCCGAAAGGTGGGCGGATGGGCAGGGTGGGTTTGGACGATGGCTTGGCTTATTGTGTCGGGAAACCTGATCGCCGACACATTCGCGAGGTCTGGGGTGTTTAGGCATTTTAATTTCACGCAAGGTACGGTACCAGGGCATGCCGTCGTGGAACGGTTGGTGGCGAGGTTTGATGGTTGGTTACATACGATGTAACGTGGAAAGGTATGAATGTCTCCGCAGACCCGCTTAAGACTTGAAACATGTAATTCACTATGCTTTCCACGCGCTGATCAGAGGTAGCTTGTAATGTTGTGTACATAAGACATCAGGAAACGAGTAGATATTAACGAGGATACCTTCCTTCAATGTCGTGAATCTGAATAGGTAATCATGGTTTATCATCAAACGACATGCAGCCAGGCATCAAAATCTGTCACCAACTGCTCTACCGTCACCCGCAAGGGCGATGCGCTGTCAATAAAGCTCGAGCAACCAAAGATTCCCGCTCTTGCGAATCCCTCCACCATCACGCTACCCCAAACCAGAAGCCATGTCATCGTCCAGACCCAGCCGGTTACACCACCCACCTTCCTCCCCGTCCAGCGATGAAATCCCTGCTCGGCAAGAATTGCAGGGGCCATCATACCAAACCCGACTAGCATCCGCCAGCATTCCGCTTGACTATCGAATGTCAACATCACCATGTGGTGGACGACCGCTGACAAAAGGAATGTTCCGACAACAATGCCCGCGCGACCGAAGATGAAGGAAAGGGGATAACCACCGAGCAGGAGGAACATGTGGCGGTACCATTGGTGCCATCTACAGCCCCAGAAGTCACCGATCGATGTGGCCCGCCACGGGGCGTCGAATGCAGGAGGCCATTGAGCGGGATCTTGTCCAAAGATGAGTATGCCAGTGATGGCAGATAGGTCGTATCCCATCTGTAGGAGAGCATAGATCATGAAGGCAGTAAGAGTTGTCATGATGCCTGCTCGGAGGTATCGGACTAGGAACGGGAGAGTTTCGTCAAAGATGGATGTGCCCTCAGAGAGTGTTCCGGTTCCCACCGAGGCGAACGCCAGGATGGCTCGGTGGAGGGCACCGCATATCAGGGCATGCACGACCGCAGAAAGGAAAGTGTAAAAAATAAATCCTATGCGAGTAGTGGGACGTGTTTCACGCGGAATGTACACTCCACGCGCCCACGACCAACCATGACCACGAAGATTTATGGCAAGGTCCAATACGTCCATGACCGCTGACGGAGAACTATTCACAGGACGGAGGTGTCGCACCAGTGGATTTTTCGCCAAGGTCCAACCCAAGGTCTGAGTAGCAATCGAAAACATGTAAAGCTTGAGGGAAGTTCTGTGAGTCTGCCCTCTGGGGGACGTTCGGACGCGACACTTACCACCAAACCAGTGTTGTAAAATCCATGCTCGGGGTTTCCGAGCGACACGTCTACGGAAAGTGCAGCGCGCAATGCTAACAATGCGACAACAGGCCATGATGCGACACGAACCGCGCACATCTTGGGTGTGACAGCCAAGGCAGCTATTACGAAGTAGCAAACCACTGGGGGAAGGACATATGATACGAACGTGACGCTGTCGATGGGAATTTTGGTAGACGGAATACCAAGACGCTGCGAGAGCTCGGAGTACGAGGAGGACATGGTTGAGCGCTGAGCTCTACAAATCCTAAATTAATATGCATATATAACGTTCACAACAAGTTCGACTTTGACCAGTTCCTTTTTTGCTAACCGTCTTTCGATCTCAGCGCGTGTCCGATGTATCCCAGTGATGTCGTTGGGCAGTGCCATCCGGATTGAACCTGAACGGCTTGGCGAGCTCTGATTATGCAGGGGACTCCTTCTTGTTCTTCATGCGCTTCCCACATGTTGATCCGTCAACCAAACATGGGTGCATCTGACCTTGCCACAGACCTTCGTGGTTATGGTTGGGAGTGGGTCAGAGTGTACATTCCATGCGAAACACGTTCGGGAAACTCTACAGCATTTATTGTGCATACATTCTTGCTTGGCTGCAACTGTGCATGCTTTCATATGCGGTAGTTATCTCTCACAAGCAATCCTGTCATTCACCCTGGGGAAACTCGGAGACCTGTACCTGAAAGTGTTTCTATTTTTGATGAAACCCTCCATTTCTTACGGCAGCACTCTCGAACCAGCATTATTGCAACCTGTGCTGTTTTCGGACTACTCTGCCACGCAAACGTTTTACGACTTGTGTACCATCCTTGGCACTTGCCTTTCGATAGCACCCCGTCCAGTGACCACCTGCATTCGAGGCTCCATGGCGCGCGACATCGCTCGGTGACTTCTGGGGCCGCATGTGGCACCAGTGGCACTAACGTGGAGTGGATCTGAAAGCGCAGAGGAGGATAAATTACCCCAGGAGGGTCAATCAAGGGTATGGAGAACGGTGATCACTTGACCTACCGACACGCAATGACCACAATTGGGCAAGCACCAAGGTCACATTGAAACGGGAGCTCAGTGGTAGTACTGAAACAGAAGAAACGGAGCGCATGGTACCGAGGACCGTGATCGCCATGACAGAAGGTGCCGAGTAGCATGGACCTCCACCGACTGCGTCGGTCGACAAGCCCGGTGATGCTATGAAAGTAGGATCCCGGTCATTCACCCCCGCATTACAGGCTGGCGAAACGTGATGCAGGTTTATAAAGCGATGCTTATTTATTCGCGCGATCACTCCGACTCAGGGGCGTTCCGTTCATGCCATGCCGACTGTACACATCACCTCTCCGCGATATCTCCACGAGTGCGTGTCAACCGACAGTCAGCATGACGCGATCCAGTTCCAAATAAGAACCAATTGAACGCGTAATGTTCCCTGATTACTGATTCTACTTCACTCAACTTGCCTGGTTGAGTCAGCTCGCGATTGCCGCACAATTCCTCCGCCTGCCGACGACAATGAGGCACGGCTGTCTCGACGGCTTGTATGAGATTAGTGATGTAGTTTTTGCAGACTTGGCTTGACAGTTGATGTCACCACAAAGTGGCGCTCAGC
>JBBPLN010000226.1:0-31729 GCA_038089815.1 Sutorius eximius | reverse complement strand
AGAAACAGAAGCCGTACAGCATGAAGAGAAAATGGAACCGCAACTTGAACATGCGAATAAACACCATATCTAATTCACACCAGGACCTTCCCTCCGCCCAACTCTCTTTCGAGCCCCAACTCCAAACTGTACCTCCCGGCGCCCGATAACCGATATGTCCCAGAGACGCCGAACGGTGCACACACCGGATCCGGCTGCTCACACCAACCACACCATGTCCAGCATCCCTAAACTATCCCCCACGTACGCCAGCATCCGCCCCCGTCTCCGGGTGGATTCGCATCACGTCGGACCTCACAACGCTACACTAGTATCCCGACGTCCACGAAGGAACACCAGCTCACTGGAATGAAATGGATCAGATCTATCAACACGCGCGGAAATGAGCACCATTCAAATGTGATCAGAGCGCAGTGAAACACTTCACTCAGGGGCGCCCAGGAACTCACTTGGATGTGTGACTGAGCCGCAACGGTATCCGCCGGATCAGTGATCACGAATCCCTCCGCACTATCCAAGTCGTTCGTGCGCGAAGCCGCCGCATTCAGAGCCAGATTGACACTGCGGATCTGATCCACCATTGATGCGGATGCATAGCAGCCTCGCTGACGAGACTGCGATGAGTCACTCTCGGTCGGTGGTATGCCCGCTGACACATGTGCGTTCGTCACATCAGTGTGTGCTGATAGACGGGTGGCGTTGGTCTCTTGTTTCTTTTTCTCGGAAAGCGATGATGTGTTCGCAGGGTGGTGCGTAGTGTGCGTATGCACATGTTCACACTGCCCTTGACATCGGTGAACTCGGGTACTGGGAACGCAGATAGACGGCATCACGTTGCACCGAGAAGCGTTGGCGTGTGGGACCACCGCATAGACCGGCTATCTCGTAGAGGGGCCGTGAGAGGTACGTCAGAGCGCAAGACCCAAGGTGCACAGGGCTAGAATCAGCACTGCGTAGCCCTCGGTCACGAACACCACGAAGATATCAATGTATCAGCAGATAAGGACACACCTGATACCTTGGAGGACTCCAACCTCGACATATCGGTGACGCTATGCCTGTGACATTGCTGTTCAACGACACAGACTCTGCCGGAGATAAGTGATGCTCCGTCTTCATGATCGGAATCACTCTCAGATATCCACTGGTATTACCGGCTGACCCGCAGCCAAGGGAAAAACGTTAGGATGGCAGGGAAAGACCAGTGGAATTGATGGGCCCTCCCAGATATGAGAATAGATGGCATGGCCCCTCCGTAATGGCGTGGGCACGCCAACGATGCATCAAAGAACAGGAGGTCGACATTGATGCCGGGCACAGTCCAGAGGGACTTTTCAAATTTATTTTTACCTTTCCAGAGAATAGAGTTTGCAGCCGGTGAGCACCACAGATGAGAAAACGAGGTTAACAGTGGCATTCGACATGTTCACCTTTGAAATGTACCGTGATCGTAGTGGGACAGTTGGGGGACGAAACGGCCGAAAAACGAACAAACTGCGGGTAAATCGTGATGCTGGGAACATCCGAGTCCTAGTCCTGCGATGGGAGAGTATGGTAGAACACCGACGTGGCCGGGACTTAACAGCCGTCGCGTGAACACGAACGGCGAAGCCTGAGCAAAAGGTGTCAGAATATGTTTAGCCCTACTCGGGACGGTGGGGCTCACCGCCACTATGATAGTTCCTCATGATACCAAGCTCCCGGTCAGAACGCGGCCGTTGTCTCGGTCCGGCTGCAATGAACGCTGGATCGACCATCCACTCTACCTCCTCACTTCTTACATGTGCGCAAAGATGTATCCCAAGGGACCTTCCCAAAGGAGACGTACTCAGGACAAATCGCATAGAGGGTGCCGATGCCAGAGACAAGATCGTGGCTCGTACCAACGGGGGATGAAATAGAAGCAAAAACTTTCAGTCCCGTGGCGTGTGCGACTGTCGACTCATAATATTTCTCAGTCAATATCTTCTTCCAGTCTTTCCTTTTGACCACGTCTGGAATTTTCTTCATCCTTTATCTTACATAAACGCGAGATACTTCTACTTATCTTTTGACGAAGAAATTGTACGATCCAATCCTGGTTCGCGCTTTGCTCCGTTTCGTCAACAGGCCTATCGATAAAGGATCCAGGGTTAATGCTGTGGTGTAATGGGCAACAGCATCTTCGAATAAACCGGATGCCATGGCGCTATCCCCACGCTGCTCGGTCGTTTGGAGACAACGCGCTTTGAAGTCTGATGTTCAGCGTCAGAGGGCACCGGGAGTTACGAACAAAGTGGGGAAAACATACCAGCAACCCACTCGGTTTTATCTATAGGCATCCCTTCTGTATCTATGGCATTCTTCGTCGTGAGCAGGTTGTCTGTCGCGTCATCGTAGCACACACCGCGGTTGGCTGTAGTAGCCTCTCCTAGCTCACTTTGCAGCCGTTGGAAACATCCAATCGCCTCCAAAACGCGACCATCCTCTTGAAGAGCATCACACGCCCGATAGACTAGAGATCTTGGAAGACGGAACTGGGTCAAAAGGATTGTCAACGTCCAAATCCGGTCCATCACGCAGACCATACCTTCTCAACGACAGTCAATGCATCATCTGCCGGGGCACGAATCAATGCTGCGCTCGCCCACTTGAGTACCAAGGTGTTCCGCGCAGAAGAATCAAGCAACAACGCAATGGAGTAGGCTTCGACTGCTTCTTCCCATCTTTCCGTGCCTAACGCCTGGTCTCCAATTCTTTCCAGCGCCAATAAACATTGGTTCTTGAACCCTGATAGCAGAAGTCAAACATTACCGCGCCATGACGTGCGATGTTAAAACACACTAGCGATCCAGTCCGTTATGCGCTCATTAGTTTGCACTTCGCTGGTGGTATTGGCGATCTGGAGAACAGACGTGGCAGCATCGATTATGCAACCTTCGGCATACAGGGTTTCGCATCGATCCTTCTGTTCATGCACATGTAGAATTCGAACGAGGTCGTCCATTCCACGTTGGGAATCGGCATGGTGGTTGCGGAGTTGTTGTTCGAGACGGGCGATCGTATTGTCTAATAAGCGGGGGCTTTAATTATGTGTTAAGGCGGCAATGAATCCACTCACGAAGGGAGTCAACAGTCTCATTGAGGCTATTTATTCTATGTTGAGAGTCGGAGAGCTGTTTGCGTAGCTGCCGGACAATTTCTTCGAGACGTACGTCATTCCCTTCTGAGAAACGTGAATATCGGCGGAGCACGACTCGTAGTTTATAAACGTACTCGAGTCCAAGTCCAGTGTATGGAGTGGCTTCATGGCTTCATCCACGCCATCCATCTGCTGAGCAGATCTGTGATAAGAGCCAGGGAGCTGGTTGCGCATCTCCTGGACGGTCTCTTCACGCTCCATTCTCTCTAATGAGGTGGACGTCCGGAACACGCGAGTTAGGGTATCAATGAAGCTTGAGCTCTCCTGCGCATGCGTGGTCTGGGCTGTCTCTTCGAGATTAGGCTTTTCTTCCTTTACATGTTCAATTTCCTGATCTGGGAAAATCTACAATGGTCAAAATTCATTCATGGAATGAGGCACGGATGTAAGCGTACTTACTCTGTTGAAGTAGGAGAGGGGAAGGAGGTCGCAGAGTTTGTGAAGGCTGATTATTTTACCCCCACCGATCACAAGGTCGTAGTTCGATGAAATAGCTATCGATTCGATGGCTGCTGGATGCCAGATGACAGATCCAATTTGCTTTTGCGTCTTTGTGTCCCAGAACGAGACTGATGAGTTCGCAGAAGCAGCGATGAATGCGCCGTTGCTTGCCAAGGCGATGCACCTCGGTCGATTGCTGCTGTGAATGTCCCATTGAAAGAGCGTCGTCCCGGTGGATACGTCGACACAGTTGATATTACCGCGGTGAGATAAGACAAAGAGCTGCTTAGTATTGTTGGCCCAAGCGAGGGATCCTGACCAGTTGACCTGGATCGGGACGGCAACTAGGAGACGGCCATTCTGACCATCGTAGATTCGAGCAGGTGATTGGTACGGTCGCCATGTCGCAGTGGCGATGAAGCGTCCGTCGGGTGAAAACTTGACCACGGCAACCGTGCCGCTGTATTCCAAAGGGCCGAGCAGTCTCTCGCCAGTCGCAAGCGACCAGACGCAGGCGGTGTTGTCGTATGATCCAGTCGCAATCCTCGTCCCTTCTGGTGAGACGTCCACCGCGTACACCCCATTCCTGTGTCCCTGGAACGTAGTCACTTTTTCGTGGTTCTCCGCATTCCACACGGTCACTTCGCCACTGTGCGTCCCACTTACGACCCATTTCCCGTCTTGTGACACAGCGATGTTCCAAACAGTGCCACCTGCATCAATCGGCGTACCCGCACTCACGCCGTCTTCCACTCGCCAATGTCGAATCTTTCCTTCCCCACCACCGCTTACG
The DNA here is from genome assembly GCA_038089815.1 of Sutorius eximius. NCBI lineage: Eukaryota > Fungi > Basidiomycota > Agaricomycetes > Boletales > Boletaceae > Sutorius > Sutorius eximius. The sequence continues at coordinate 27,314 of JBBPLN010000226.1, read as the reverse complement.
ACGTGCGTCCCGTGGAGGCAGAAGGCGACTGAGGATATGGTATCCGGAGCATTAATTCTGATTGGGTTTGTTTTCCGTTCGTGAGCGTCGCAAGTGGTGGGAGTGTTTTCGCTCAGCTCTTGAATCCCTAATACATCAGGATCGCACTCTTGAATACCGCACCCCAGTACTACTCACTACTCCTTGACCGGTCGCTTTTCCCTGAAGGCATACGGGGCATTAGAAGAAAGAATGTGCGGCCGTCCGACGTCCTTTATGTAGTCCGTAGGCCAACCCCGGATTACACGTGCCCTTGTTGATGCATGATGAACATCAGCAGTTCGCACACTCATGACTGTAAGTTCTGGGCGCTGCTTCTCGACAATAACCCATATTCTTGTTGAAGTGGGGTGGTGAGAGCTGTGATGAATGACCCAGTCCGTTGGAAATGGCAAGAAGCAACTGAAAGAGTTTTCTCACAGCCATACGCAGATGTGGTTCTGGCGAAATTCAAGTTTTCCTTTCGATCATCTCCAAGTACTATCATATTCTTCGCCGTCTTTTATCATACATAAATGCGGGATATTTCTGCTCAACTTTTGACGAAGCCGTTGTAGAACCCGATCCCTGCTCGTGCTCTGCTTCGTTTCGTCAACAGGTCTATCGATAAAGGATCAATGGTTAATGCCGTAGTGTAATGGGTAACAGCGTCTTCATATGAACCAGACTCCATGGCGACGTCCCCGCGTTGCTCGACTGTCTTGAGACAACGCGATTTGAAGTCTACAGTTCAATGTTAGAGCGCACTAAAGTCACGAAGAAAGCAGGAAGTCCTACCAGCAACCCATTCAGCTTCACCTATTGGCTCTGCTTGCGTATCGGCATTCTTCGTTATGCAAATAGGGTCTGTTGCGTCGTCGCGTTGCACGTCGCGACCACTTGTTTCTCCTAGCTTGTTCTGCAACTGCTGGAAAAACTCGATTGCCTCCGAAACACGGCCATCTTCTTGGAGAGCATCGCATGCCAGGTAGACGAGAAACCTCGGGGGATTGAACTGAACCAACAAGACTGTCAGCCCCAAGTCCGGTTCACCATCAAGATTGTACCTTCGTAATTGTAGCCGATGTATCATCGGCTGGGCTACGGGTTAACGCTGTACTTGCCCACTTGATTAGCAGAGTATTCGGGGTGGAGGAATTGAGTAGCAACGCGGTGAAGTAAGCTTCAACCGCTTCATCCCGTTTTTCTGCGCTTAACGCCTCGTCCCCAACTTTTTCTAGTGTCGATAAGCACTGACTCTTGAACTCTGAGAGGTGAAATCACATATGTGATCGTGACGTATGATAGCAAAACTTACTATCAATCCAGTCCATTAAGAGCTTGTTTGCTTGCGCCTCCTCACTTATGGTGTTGCTGATCTGGAGAAGAGACGTGGCAGCGTCTATCATACGACCTTCAGCATACAAGGTTTCACATTGATGTTTCTGCTCGTGTGCACGAAGAATCTGGAGAAGGCTGTCTACTCTACGTTCAGAATCAGCATGCCGGGTGCAGACTTGCTGTTCGAGACGGGCGACTGTGGTATCTAATGGGGAGGTTCAAGCACGCACTGGGGTGGCAATGAATACGAATGTACTCACGAAGGAATTCGATGGTTTTGTTGAGGCTATCTACTTTGTCTTGCGAATCGGAGAGTTGGACGCGGAGACCTTGGACCGTTTCTTCGAGACATGCATTGTTTTTTTCTGAGGGACATGTCAAAAAATCATAATTCGGGGTGAGGATAGACACACTCGACTCCACATCCTGTGCACAGAGGGACTTGAAAGTTTCACTCAAGTCTTGCTTCTCTCGAGCTGCCTCGCACTGGGAGTCAGCAAGCTGGTCACGGAGATGCTGGATGGTTTCTTCGAGATATGCGTTGTTTCTTTCTGAGGAATGGGGACATCAATGAAATGGGAATCATTGTGAAGATAGACGCACTTGATTCCACCTCCTGTGCACGCAGGGACTTGATGGTTTCGGTGAAGTCATTCTCTCGCAGCAAAGCTTCGATATAGGAGTCAGATAACTGGTCGTGGAGTTGTTGGACGGCTTCTTCATGATATGGATTATTTCTCTCTGATAGACGAGGATGTCAATGAAGTACAATCAAGGTGGGGGCAAACGCACCTGACTCCGCCTCCAGCGCACGAAGAGACTTGATGGTTTCATTGAGGGTACTTTTCTGCTGTGCGACTTCGTATTGAGAATTGGAGAGTCGGCTACGGAGTTGCCGGACGGTCTCCTCGAGACGCGTATTATTTCCCTCTGGCAGACGAAGATGTTGATGAAATACAATGTAGCGTAGGAGCACACGCACTCAGCTTCGTCTCCTGCACACGGAGAGACTCGATTGTTTCATTAAGACTATCCTTCTGTCGAACAACCCTGCATTGAAAATCGGAGAGTTGATCACGGAATTGCTGGACCGTTTCTCCGGGATGTGCCATTTTGCTGTCGAATGAGGCAGACAACGACGTGCGAGATGGAGTATTAATCAAGGGACCAGAGCGCTCTCCTCGCGTTAGAAAGAGCCTGGTTGCCTCTTCGACATCAGTCTTTCCAATCTTCATGCGCGCACCTCCTCTATCTGTCAAACTCTATGAAAATCGATAACAGCCGTGGAACAACATTGGATTGAGTTTACTCACATGGCCAGAGTAGGATGAGGGAATGATGTAACGAAGACTGTATAGGGTAATGGTATCACCACCACCGACTGCGAGGTCGTCGTTTGCTGAGATAGCCATTGTCTCAATATCAGTCGAATGCTGGATGACAGACCCAATTTGTTTCTGTGTCGATGTATCCCAGAACGAGACAGACGAGTCTGCGGAGGCTGCAATAAACGTGCCATTATCTGCCAGGGCAATACACCTGCGTCGTGTGTCTGGGTCGTGGTGAGCGTGCCATAGAAGGAGCGTCTTGCCACTGAATCCATCGAGATAGTGGATGTTGCCGTCGGAGGAAGCGACAAAGAGCTGCGTGCCATCGTTGATCCAAGCAAGAGATTCCGAGTGGTCGACTTGGACAGGGACCTCGATAGGGAGACCACCACTCTGGCAGTCGTAGATACGAACGGAGCGCCGAACAGAGTCAGTGCTGGTAGCAATATAGCGTCCATTGGGCGAGAATTTGACCGAAAGAATGCTGTCGCTGTGGACCCAGGGCCCGAGCACTGGTCGCTTGTCGACGGTCGATCGGAGTGTCCATACGCAGACAGTGTTGTCATCCGACGATCCAGTTGCAACTCTCGCCCTATCCGGAGAGAAGTCCACAGCGCACACACCATACACATGTGCTTTGAACGTGGTCACCTTTTTGTGGCTCTCTGCATCCCATACCACCACAAGACCATCCATCGTGCCACACACGACCAACATTCCATCTCGCGACACTGCAATGCTCCAGATGGACTTTCCTGCATTCATTGGCGTCCCCACCTCCATACCATCTTCCACTTGCCAACATCGAAGCTTCCCTTCTGAGCCACCGCCCACGATTTGCTTCCCGTGAAGCTGGAAGGCAACCGAGTGTATAAAGTCTCGACCCTCGATTTTGATTGGGTTTGCTTGCTGGTGGCGAGCAATGGTGGACGACGAGCTATTTGTGACTGGTTCCTCTTGTTGAAGCTCATCGCTTGAAGAAGACTTGGTCTCAGTCGCCTCTTGGACTTCGAAGTTAGCGCCTCGTTAGTGCCGCGTCTCAAGCGTCCCACTCAGATACGTACTCACCGTTACCATTCTTTGATCGTTTTCTTTTGCCTAAAGCCATACGGGATGACAGGGTGTTGGAGAGAGGCGGAGGCATCGGACTTTCCTAAGCGGCACTCATTCCGTACTGAAATAGCGGCTAGCATCAGGGGTCTCATTTCCTTTTTAGTGAGGTACAATCGGAGTTCAACGTTCATCAACCATGCCAAAGGATTCGTCAAAAACATTACGTGTCAATACAATCCCGCCGTACACGACCTTGGCTTCCTCTTCTTGTCTTACGGCACTCACTGCGCGACCGACGCCTGCCCGAAATCGGTCCGTGAGCAGGGGCATGACCAAGCCAAAGTTCAATCGTATCGTACTCGAATCAAGCATATACCGTAGCACTTCCAACGTACGGTCTCACTGCCATCGCTGTTGAGCATCTACCGCCATCCTCGTCACCTCACTGGCGACGCACAAACCGAATACCATAATCCTTGATACCCAGCGTCATCAAAACATTCGCCTGGAAAACACGTTCTCGCCATTCCTCCACGCTCTCTAGCTGCCCATTTTGACGTCGTGCCAACAAGGGTTCGATTCGCCAATCACGGAGTAGATGTGCAAGGAAGCACACGGCTTCTGTCGTCGAGTATTTACGGCCGATGCAGGAGCGTGGTCCTGATATGCGGGGTCCGTGTCAATAGACGTTCATGATTGCGACCCAGCTCTGCGATGACGCACCAAGGCTAAATCCGGTAAATTCAGCAGCATCCTCAGTTGCATTCGGACCGTCATCGCCCTTCTTTGCATACCATCGTGAAGGTCGGTAGACTTCTGGTTCAGAGTGGTATTTGGGGTGATAATCTAGAGAGCATCACTGCGATGAAGATTAACTGGACGGTCACTTGACTTACGTATGCCGACGAAATCAACTACGACCTTGGGTTGATTAACATCGGTGTAAATGGAATGACCACTACAATCAAAGCAGGGTCAACTTACTTGCGTGCCTTTTTTCACGACCAATGGCTTCGGTTCGCTCGTATCAGAGATATTGAGGACGATGTCACGTTTGGCTTCACGAGGGGCGATCGGTCCGGGAGCTACGATGATCCATGGTGAGTTCAGAGAACATCGATAATGGGTGGATTGGAGACGTACGCATCATTCGAATAGCTTCGTAGTAGGCAGCGAGTAGTTTGTCGAGCTTACCATAATCTTCATAGCACTGAAGTTCAGAATTATTTCGTTTTAGTTATATCAAACAGACTTGACATGCTTCATGCTGACCAGGGTGTCGTCGTCCCTACTCTCGGTCGCCTCGCGCACTTGTGAGACAAGTTCTTCTTGGATATCAAAATGCAAAGCTAAAAACGCAAGGGTCGCTGACAAGGCATGTGCTGTCGTATCTAGAACGCGGATGCACACATTACAACAGAACCAGATGTAGATCAGCGGGATATCGATATCTTACCGTGACCAGCATACAAGAAGGAGAAAACGTTGCCAATCTAGGGCGAAGACAGCATCTCGTCATCACATCCTGACTGATAGGGAAGCAAACCCGAGTCTCCGCTTACCAATTCGTCATCGTTGAGAACCTTCTTCCCTCCAGTGTCTTCCGAAGCATGGATCAGAAGTGAGAAGAGATCCTTTCCGGGCTTGGAATTCCCTTTGGCAGCTTCAGATCGGATGGTCTTTCGTATGGTGTTGACCTGGGATCGCATGAATACATGCAATATATCATAAGTTCGACGCGTCCGTTTGATCCTGCAGTGGCCATTAGAAAAAGTGTGCTTCGTCGTCGTTTTGGGCCGTGCGTACCATTCAAGCGGTAGCTTCCATGCCCAGGAAGGGAGGTTTGCAGCGAGCAAGAGTGTTTTCGTCATCAGGTCAAGACATTCTTGCAAGGTAGGTTCCTCGCCTTGACGGGGTGGTTCAGACCATGTCAGCAGTTCTCCAAATCCGACCGACGTAAAAACCGTAAGTGAAAACTGCGGGGATAGACGTACAGATCAGCTACCTATGAATCTAATCTGAGCGTGAAAATGAGGACCTTAAACGTGATCCAATCTACACTAGGCACCTCGATGTCATCCTTCGAGGCGGAGCTTTGTGTGCTCATCATTTCTGCGAAGAGTTTGCGTGAGGCATCCCAAACAGCCGCATACCTTGAAGTCAGTGACGTCAACTCAGCAACACTCGCTCGTACTTGGGGTTCGGTTCTGTCTACGTACATGTCGTTGTTGAAGGCGGGACTGGCGATCTTTCGGTGTCTCCGCCATTGTTCACCAAATGCATCGACGATGTTCGGACCCCAGAACCTGTTTCGTGGTGCAAATGGCGTGAGCTCTATCTCAGCCAGGCTTGTCGTGCCACATAGACTAACGAGAATGGGCCTTGAAAGGCCGTGGACTTGTCAAAGGCATCCAACCCTCCCGAAAGAATCTGCTTCCCAACTTCCAAAGATCGGGTGAAGATCAGCGGCGATCCATTAAGGAATGGTACGAATGACACGGTGTCGCAACCGAAGCGATGGTACACTGGCACGAGCTTATGTTAAGTCAGGGAACAATGGGTACCAAGTGCATCACACACCATTCCGCGTCTTCCGCCATTTCCATGGAAATGTAAAACCTGGTGGAAACTGATGTAAAAAGGATGGATGGGAGACCTGTGTACCTGGAAGCTCTCACTGGGGTTCCACCATGTATCAGGTAGAGTGCCACCTGGAGCGGAAAACGGCGAAAACGGGATACGGTAACCAGGAAGTGAATCGACAGCCTATTGTTACACATCGGCATTCTGCGTCTGCACCATGAATGATACTACCACGAGAGAAACGTACCTTTATGCCTTGGACAAGCTTGACGACACACGATACAACGACAAGAGCACCGAGAAATAGGATTGTCCTTGTCCACTTTGGGGTATCTACGGGCGTCAGCATTTCTGACCTAGTTTTATATAGCCATAGAACTACCATGCTCACCGAGAGGGCCTTGCAGATATACAAGACTTAACAGGCCCGAGAGTGCTGCCATGTTGCTCTTAGATTCAGTGAACAGGTTGCGTCAAATGATGTTCAGCCTCGCTGTGGCGGCGAGTTGGACGTACTTTACATAAATCAACGTTAAACTTGGGTTCGGTTGCATGAACCCACGATGATCGGTCGGTGTGATGGCCGAGACTCATACTTATCTCCGCAGAACCGGCACCATGAAATATGTGATCACTTCGTCCACTAGGATGCTAGTCGTTTCATTAGGGGACGGCCTGCAAGAATGGAACCACCGGATAACTTGGCTAATGTTTGGTAGATCAAACAGCAATCTACCCAGGCAGCCACTGTCGGTCAGTGTGAGGGCCCGGGGAAGGGCCGCACTGGCTGCAAAAAGTTGACAATACCAAGTGGCTGTCCATTTGGCAACGTTATGTATCCACAGTTACGTAAGTGCTAATGGGTCTGTGCAAAGTAACCTGGTACAGCTTATAAAAATCCTCGAATAACCATACTTAGCCGCCGATCACAAGCTCAATATCTGCTTTTTTCCTGGTGGTTCGATGGTTCACAGAAAGTGGCGCGAGGAAGAACCCTGCTAACTCGACGTGGTATGGTCATGCGTGACGCACCACTGCGGCACCAGGGCTAAACCCCCATGATCAAGTATTCAAGTTGTGATCAGTATCCTGCAGGGAAGTTGATTGCGTGCGAATGTATCCAACGCGCACAGGCTGTCTTCAGTGGCGGGATGATACATACGGTCCCAGGCGCTAGGGGGAACCATAGTCGACTCCATGTATGATTTGGAATTTCCTACTTGGCTTTATAAGGATTTAACCGCCCAGATTAAAGGGTCCAGGAATAACCCAAACTCGTTCACCAAAGTGAGTTAATTTGCAGGCTACTAATACAGTTCCAGCGTTTGTAACATGATAGTCAATTCATTAGTCAATCCAGGAAACTAAGCAGCCCTCCTTTTGATCATGATCCGGGCAGTAGGGTTAGCTGTAATCGCAATGCCAAGTGGCAAGTTAAGTGGACGGGATGCCCCATCCTCCAGTTTCAAGTCGTATGAAACAACGAGATGAGCCAGCATGGTGTTCAGTACACTCGCAGCGAAAAACCGACCGGGACTTTAAGACATGGTTACCATCCAACATCGTGCCGGTGTGCGATAACACTCACCACGCATGTCGGCCATGTCCGAACACCAAGTATTCGGGGCTGGTCGTGGAGAACTGATGCTCGACCCCAGCGCTATCTTCCGTACGCATTCTAGAAAATCGGAAGGGATCAAACACTTCGGGATGCTCGTAGAATTCGTTGTCGTGGTGCACCACTTGGGTGGCCATTGAAACGAAGGTTCCCTTTGGTATGATGGTCCCATCAGAAAGCATAACGTCCTTCATTGCCTTTCGCATCATGTTCACTGGTAACGAAGAGCAATGAGTTCCCACAACAGATACGTGTGCACTATACTTGCCAACACCCAAACCGTCAACACGTTGACTTTCTTTCATGAAGCTGTCGACTTTGTGCATCTTCTCCACCGCAGCTTTCGACCAGCCCTCTTCCTGGACAATTGATTCCACTTCCTCACGAAGAGGTAGGATGTACTGCGGATTGGCTGCCAGATGACAGAGCGCTTGAGTGAAGGTCTGAAGGATATTGGTGTTTCAAGGCGCTACGGTCCGATTTTGACATCCAACTTACATGCGAGGACGACTAGATCCCAAATGACAAGGTTGGCGCCGCAATTTGAGAGGCTAAATGGGTACTCACATGAATGGCGGCAAAGTTGATGGCCAAAAGGCGCGAAGTTATATTATCTGCGTTGCGCTGAGAGCCCTCTGACCCCTCTATTAACCAATACAAAAGATCGTTCTTCCACAAACAAGTTAGTTGTGTTCGAAGCGGCGAGATCAACTCACTGGTTCATCATCCCATGATGTACCGTATTCTTCAAGATATCTCCGTCGTGCTTCTATGAGCGGAGCAAGGTGCTTTACACCGCGTCTCGTTCTTCCTGGAAGATTTGTCATGAACCGCGCGACAAACCTGACAAGAATTCAGGGACGTGACAGAATAGTAATGACCATGACTTGCGGTGCCATGAAATTGGGAAAGAGGCCGATCACGGTTGCCCCCTTGATAACGTCCCAGGTAAATCCAATGTTAAGATCCAGCCAGTCGGGGTCACGGCCTAATATATATGGGATAAATAGGCTTAAAACCGACGGATGTGGTGACATACACAGAGGGAGACCGACGAACGCCCTGTTACTGGCCCTGCCGACAATCTGCTGGATGGTATCGAGCGCAGGGACTACCTTCCACTCTAGCCGTCCGCAGTATGAGCCATGATAAACCAGTGATAGAAAATCTCAGCTTACCGTGATCCTGAAGCCTTAGTATGTCATCAAAAGCTGTTACGATCTCGTCTTTCACGTCGGCATACAAGATTCCAAGATTACGATTGAACTTTGAGCTAAGAATCGCAAAATGGTATCGATCGTAGTGTGTATCGTGTCCGAACGTGTACTCTGCCTTCAAAGTCTGTTGCGCTTTTGGTCAAGGTAATTCTGAGAAAGGTAGAAACATAGCTACATCGGCTACGGCTTCCAGGAAGCTCAGTTCATCATCACGAAATCGGCGCAGTTCCTCCACATGCTGACGACCACTTAAGATAACCGTCCAGCGGTAGAAGGTAGATACTTTGAACGGAGTGCCCTTGTACTACAATCATTAGCATTTTGACAGCATCGGGCGGCAATCGTACTCTGTCGTAACCCTCCTGGATAACATCTGCAGCGTTGACGACAAACTTGATGCCAGCCCACCACGATCCTAGCCAAGTATTCGCTCCGACCGTTGGAATCTTGTCGAGCTGGTCCTGGATTGTAAGACAGAAGAGGAGAGTCACTAAATTACCTACGTTTGGACCCCTGGGGAGCATCCAGACCGAGGCCAAGGAAACGGTAGCAATGACGCCTGCCACACAGTAGCCAACACCCGAGATATGGTCTAGAAGCTGTGAGAATTGATGTCGCATTGCTGAATAACGCAAGGGTTAGTCGTGACGAGACTTGGGGAGCAGAGAGATGAATGGTGCAGTGCTTCTTCATTGTCCTTTCCTCCCTTTCAAGCAATTATATTCCAGCCGCAAGAGGCCAGCGACAAACTACTGGGACATCAGCTTCAACGCCACATCAATGGTGACTGCAAATAGATATCACCTACGATAGCGGAGGCATGCGGGTTTTCGCAGTTTGCAATGCGCTATCCCGGGTCGCCCCTGACAAGCTCGGAAGACAAGTGGAACCGTGACGTCCATTCCGGGAAATGTGGTCGTTTTGGCCAAATCTTATCTGGTTTAATTCCCAACCCGCCAAAATGTTTCTCCATCGAGTCCGATTCGGAGAGCAATGACCTTCCATGCAAAGTAACAGCGGCCCCCGTTGTTCCATCCGGCTGACGAATCCAGTGGGTGTGCTAATATTACACAGCGCGGCCCGAGTTGTTCCGATTCGAGCAAAGCAATGGAAGGTATGATTGAGGCACAAACAAGAGCCTATACAATAATTTCACTTCAGCGACGGCTCAGAGGGAAAGGAAACCGAAATCATAGAGAGAAATTTTACAGACACGATGTAGGGACGAACGTAGCGAATGAAGGGTGACTGGTGATGTTCGTACAGTTATACGCCCTGCGAGACAGGATATATCATGCCACAGAGCACAGGTTAGTGTGCCGTTCAACTCCTGGGGAGAGGGGAAGCCTAGAGCTCGTGAGAAACCGGGATACATACACTGATGAAGTAAGAAAGGCACACAATGGGGCCCGCTGAAATGACTCGGGCAAAGCCTCGTTTCAACAAAACTAGTAAGGAAATACAGGACGAAGGGGGAGGGTTTTTATAAGCTAGAGCTGAGCTGGTATCGTAGTGTCGCTGGGTACTCAGTTGTACAGTCCCGGGTAGCTGGCTCAACTCCGCCAAGTATCACACAAGATTACGCGATTCTCATCACGAAGCACTGAGTCACTAACCTTGACTATACTTACGATCGAAGACGCGTACGGTGACTTACCAGGTCGCCCAAGCTGTACGTGCATCATGCATCATCCACCATGCCGTCGTGTACTGTTGAATGCCTAATCAGTACATAATTGCTGCTCATCATTTCCCCGAACCAATATCCCGGCAAATGTTTCAGGTTTCATCTTCCGTCTCTGAAACCCATGATCTCCACAGCCACATTGTGGATCAGAGATAAAGAGCTGTGACTGGCCAAGGAACACTGAACTCTTCCAACATCACCACATGCACCCCATCAGCACACACGATCACGTCTACTACCAGACAGAGCAAGTACTCTCAGGCTTAGCAGCAGGTAGGAAATTCAGTACCCCCCTTGGCTCTCGCTCAAAGCTAGCTTCAGTGCCGTTGTTGTCCTGGCTTTTCTTGCCAATGTTCGATTCTGCCCTAGGGCGAGAACGGCGTTCTTCGAATAGCACCTTCCACTTCTCGAGGGTCTACCGAGGTGACAGCTTGTCTACGGCGATGTCCCGACATCAACACATGTTGTTCAGTCAACTTAACTTGAGGCCCAAGAAAACGGTTCTTGCTCTGTTTTGCGGCAATGGCACCACTTGCGAACAGCTTATCCAATTCTCTGACGTTAATGTTGTTGGGATCGACACCGACGCACATCTTGTCAGTAGCGTGCATCTTTCTCTGCCAGCAGAAGGTCGTTTAACATACAAGTAGATTTTACAAGCGAAAATTAACGCAGACCGGATAGGTCTCGCTGGTCGGGTCACGTATCATCATGGTTCGTGTTTACCCGTTGCACATATACTCTGCTGACTGACCTCTGTTGGCACTGGCAGCCCAAGACGTTTGCGAAGCGCTTGCAAATTTTCCAGATTGCTCGTTCGACGCCGTGTTTGCTATTGAACCTAGCTTCGTGAGATGCATGCGTACTTACTGTGATGCGGATTAACGTCTTGCTACAGCGAATAGCTTCACCCGCAACGCTGTATAAAATTGTTGGGAGGCTGCTTAAACCATCTGGTAGAGTAAGTAACACAGGCATTCGTACTGCCCGCTGTGCTGACATCGGACGTTCAGTTTGCAATGCACGAATGGTGCTTCACGGACGCAATGGCCACTATGAACGTAAATCACGCTGCGGCTGTGGAGAACCTCGTGGGAAGCTTTCCGAACACGGCGCAAATCGGTTCTGTCAGTCCCATCGCGGAACTTGTGTCAACCCTTGGGACAGCGGGGCTCGCAAACGTCTCAGCCACAGATCTTGCGCTTCGTGAGAGGGACGTACCATGGTACAGTCTCCTTGAGAGTCACCAGACCTCTCAATCGAAATCGACCCTTTGTTTCGCCTGGTGGTACGACCAACTCTCGATTGAAGCGTTGCTAACCGCGGCGCGTCTACGGGTACGTGCATGGATCATTATGGTCTGCAGCACTTGACTCAAGTTATTGTTGAGCAGATATTTAGTCCGATGGTGCTCGTAACGGCCGAGAAAGGAGGTCAGCCGCTATGAAAGACCTCGTGCTCATAACTGCAGACATCATTTATAATTTATAACTTATTATTCCCCGTTCAAGCACGTTACCGGGTATAATATATTCTGTGCTACGACGACCGAACATTCCACCAGCATGAGCCCCACTTTAACTAAGCAATAGACAGTGCAACAGGAATAAAAGAGGTGGACGGTGAGTTGTTTGGAACGTGTATTAGCTCCTTTTGACGAACAACGTTGTCAATAACATAGAGTCGAAGCACTAATGAACGCACGGGCCTCTCCCGCGTACGAAGCAACTCGAGGGTTTCGTTCAGGCTATTTTTTTTGACGCTGGATGTCCGGGAGTTGATTACGAAGTTGCTTGACTGTGGCTTCAAGGCTCGCAATTTTGGCATCTAACGAACACACGGACGTAAGCGAGACGCAAATCGGACTTGGAGTGCTAGTAAACGGACTTGAGCCCTCTTCCTGCGCACGGAGGGACCTGATTACCCCTTCCAGCACAGTCTTTTCCGCCTTCGTGCGTTCGAGTTCGCGATATACTACGATCTGCGGCAGTCAACGATGCGGAGACTCGTACAACGAGACATGGATGTGAGTGTACTTACATGGTCGCAGTAGGGTGGGAGAAGGCTGTCACTGAGATTTTGAAGGGTGATCGTCCTACCTCCACCTATCGCCAGGTCAAAGTTTGCTGAGATGGCCATTGATTGGACGTCATCGGTATGCTGGATGACTGACCCGATTTGCTTGTGCGTGGCAGTGTCCCAGAGTGAGACTGACGATTTTGCTGATGCCGCAATGAATGTACCATTGTTTGCCAGGGCGATGCAGGTGGGTTCGCTAGTGCTGTGGATGGGCCACCGAGAGCGGATTGTCCCGGTGGGCACATCGAGATAATCGATGTTGCCGTCGTTGGATAGGAAAAAAATCTTCTCGTTGCTCTGCCACGCGAGGGCCTGGTTGAACTGCGATTTAACCTTGATTGGGACTTCGATCAGGAGGTGGCCGTCTTGAGTATCATATATCCGAAGAGAGCCGTTGGACCCCATGGTAACGGTAGCGATAAGTCGGCCGTCGGGGGAGAACTTGAGCGAGCAAATGCTGTTGCCCTTCACATTCAAAGGGCCGAGCAGTCGCTGGCCGGTCGAAAGTCCCCAGACACATACAGTGTCGTCAAGTGAGCCTGTCGCAATCTTGGTCCCGTCCGGAGAGACGTCCACCGCATATATTGCACCGTTATGTCCTTTAAACGACTTCACCTTGTCGTGGCTCTCCGCATTCCAAACCGTCACTTCGCCACTGTCCGTCCCACTCACAACCCGTTTCCCATCCCGTGACGTTGCGATGTTGTAGACCACATGGTCTGCAATCATTGGTGTGCCCTGCTCTTCGCCGTCTTCCACTCGCCAGCGTCGAATCATGCATGCCCCGCCTCCACTCATGATGTATTTCCCGTCGGCGAGGAAAGCAACTGAACACACGTTCCCTGAGCCATCGATCCTCAGGGTCGCCTTGCTTTGCTGTTGGTGGGCCGTGTTACTGAGAGGGTAATTACCCAAGTTTCCGCTGGACACTTCGGTCGTCGTCAGTGTCGCAGCCTAGTAGACGTCACCAAGTGCTCACCATTGCCTGACTGCCCACTTTTGCTCAGAGACATGCTTGTCCAGGTAAAAGCGATGGAGCATGGGATGTGCGACCACCTGCCAATTAATACCTCCCCTTGGATTATCCGTACCTCCGTATGGTTTACGTCTGTTCGCACGCCCATCACCATCTCGGGCGTTGCTTCTCACCCCGCCCATATCGTCCCTGAAGATTGTGGTCGTCGGGGGAACCTCCAAGCCGGTGACAACGGGAGGCAGGAACTGGACAAGCTACACGCGAACAATCATTCGAGTCAGGGATGCGGCCACACTTCTTCATCCGCTTTTTATCCGTTGTCAATGTGCAACAATATTTCGATTCGTTTTCCGAAGCGTGCGGCGCTCTGGCGAATTTCATCCATAAACCCAGCTCAGGTTACCCATGTGAGGAACAAGTGATGGCCAGGAACAAGCCACGTAAGAATCGGAGCGCTCGGGGGTGTGCCAAGTTTTTCGTCTGTAGCGTCGCCCATATCTGCGGATCCCTCAGGCCTCAGCGTCGACCCTTGCTTCTCAAGACCTATTCAGCCAAGCTCTATGATAGTGGCCCGATTCGTAGGGCTAAGTGATTGACACCGCTAGTGTATGTAGTTTCCTTTACCCTGGTCACTTCGCAAGTATCACGAAAGCCGTCACCAAACACAGCTTCTCACGTCCCCATTTGCTTCAATCGCTTCGCGGCCATCATTGCCAAGAGGAGGGATATGGTGCGGATATATACGTGACGTACTCATACAACAGAGACCAACACTTGCATATCATGCTCGGGGTCTGCATGGACGTTGGTCTTTTCCCGAAGCACGCGTATAGTACAGTAGGTGCGGAAATGGATATCTCCACTCTCACAATCACGCGCCAACAGAATACGAGCATACAACACGCTACACCGTGCCCATGTCGTGGGAGAGGCTACACGAATGCAGATCCATAGTTCCGCGTCCCTTCATCATCTCCGTCGCTCACGCACATCCCTACCCGCTATCGCACGGGCCTGCATCTCCTCCAGCTGGGGCCCCAGTTTGGTCTACCTCTACAGCATCACAACCCGTACCGCTCCTTGGCATGCCCTTCTCTGTGTACATCCACGCTTTGATCGCTGCCACTCACTCCGAGTCTGATTCCTTAACCTACACCTCTCGATCATCCGCCCCGTTCTCTCATCCCAAATTCAAGATCGCGATCCGCTTCGACAGACTCAGCGCCTGAGAGACACTGACAAAGAAAGAACTCTGATAGAGACTGAATGCTTTGTCCAGATGCATGATGCGAAAAACTCACTCGCAACCCAGCGCGTGATCAAGCTGTTCCCTCTGACCTCCTGGCCGACGGTACCGGTAATCCCATGGAGGTGGGTATCCGCTATGCCAGCGTTACGCTGATGTTCCTGTCCGTGCGTACGATTCTGGATGGCGTTGTTTGCACTGTGCTGGGACTGGGTGTCTTGGGCTTGTAGTTGTTGGATGGTCTGTTCGAGATGGGCGATTTTGGTGTCTAGTCGATGAGAATGTCAATGAAGTGCAAGCACCAGTCGTGGCGACAGCGGACGCACTCAAGTTTAACTCCTGTCCCCGGAGTGCCTCGATCGTTCCGTTGAGGGTGTCCGCCGTATGTTGGGACGTGGAGAGTTCGTCACTTAATTTCTGTGTGGTTTCTTCGAGATGTGCATTTTTGCTGTCTAATGAACTCGGGCGTCAACAACACGCAAGTCAAAGTGACGACGAACACACTCAGGCTCGCATTTAGTTCCTGAAGGGAGTCGATGGTTCCCTTGAAGCTATCTGTCGTCCGTTGGGAATCTAAGAGCTGGCTCCGCAGTTTCTCGACGGTTTCTTCGAGGGATACAATTTCACTGTCTAATATGCAGTACCGTCAATGAAACGCCAGCGGGAGTAACGGAAAACACACTCCAGTGCCTGTCCTGTGCACGAAGGGATTCTATGGTTTCGATCAGGTTAGCCCTCTCCCGAGAAACTGTGCTCTGTGTGTCGGAGAGCTGATTGCGCAGTTGTTGCGCGGTCTCTTCGAGACTGGCAATTTTTCTGTCTAACGAGCCAGAACATCGGTGAAGTGGGAGTCAGGAGATTGACGGACGCACTCGACTCCATCTCCT
Source organism: Sutorius eximius (assembly GCA_038089815.1). Classification (NCBI taxonomy): domain Eukaryota; kingdom Fungi; phylum Basidiomycota; class Agaricomycetes; order Boletales; family Boletaceae; genus Sutorius; species Sutorius eximius. Next base: position 11,281 of record JBBPLN010000226.1, on the reverse strand, counting down.
GTGCATTGAGGGAGTTGATGGTTTCGCCCAAGTTGTGCTGCTCTTCAGTAGCGGAACGTTGGGAGTCGGAGAACTGGCTGTGCAGTTGCTGGACGGTTTCTTTGAGATGTGTGATTTCGGTATCTAACGAACAAAGTGTCAACGACATGTGAGCCAGGGTGCCGATCAACGCACTCGAGTGTTCTTCCTGTGCACGAAGGGACCTAATTGTCTCTTCGAGGTCGGCCTTTTCTGCCTCCATACGTTTGATTTCCCTGTCTGCAAAAGTCTACGACGGTCAACATGGTTGCTTACGCAGCGAAATCTTGATACCAACATGATCAGAGTAGGTCGAGGGAAGAACGCCACGGAGACTGTAAAGCGTGATCGTCTTGTCCCCACTCATCGCAATGTCGTAGTTTGCAGAGAGAGCCATGGACATGACAGGAACTGAACGCTGGATGACGGACCCAATTTGCTTGTGGGTCTCAGTGTCCCAGAATGAAACCGACGCGTTTGCGGAAGCTGCGATAAATTTTCCGTTACTTGCCACGGCGATGCACCTAGGTTTGTTGTTGCTATGGATAGGCCACCGGGCGAGCGTCAGCCCACTGAACACATCAAGACGACGGATGCTACCGTCGTGACATAGGACAAAGAGCTGTTTGCTGTCATCAGTCCAAGCGATGGACTGATTCAATGACGGCGCGACTTTTATCGGGATATTGATGAGGAGGTGACCACTCTCTCCGTCGTAAATCCGAACGCTGTGCAACCAGGTGGCGGTGGCGATGTAATGTCCGTCGGATGAGAACTTGACAGCGCAAACCACGTCCTCATCGTGTTTCAAGGGACCGAGCAGTCGCCGGCCAGTCGAAAGCGCCCAGACGCAGACAGAAAAATCCACGGATCCAGTCGCAATCCTCGTCCCATCAGGAGAAAGGTCCACCGCCCATACCGCATAGTTGTGTGCTTCGAACACAGTCACCTTGTTGCGGTAGTTCTCCACGTTCCATACCATCACCTCGCCGTTACGTGTCCCGCTCACGGCCCAGTTTCCGTCCCGTGAGACCGCTATGTTGCAAGAAATACTCGCTGCGCCTATTGGTGGCCCTACCTCCACCGACGCACCGTCTTCCACTTGCCAAAGCCGAAGCCTTCCATCGTCACCGCCCCCCACGAGGTGCTTTCCACCAGTGAGAAAAGCGACGGACACAATTTCGTTTTGACCGTTTATTTCAACAGGGTTTGGTTGCGGTATGTGAACGCCATTGGAGGGGCGACCATTTTCAATTGGCCCTTGAGTCTTGTCAGTATCACACGGCCAAACGTCTCGCCGGAGTGCCCACCACTGGCATTCTCTCCCAGAGACATGGTCACCCAGGTGACGAGAACGGAAAAAGAGGGGTTGGCGTTCACTCGCGGTACATCGAAGTTGTCGCTTAGTATATACGTACGTGTACACTGCCTTGTATATCAGTTCACACACTTATAACCATCCATGGGCGCTTCCTTCGACTGTCGGCGGTGACTGAAGTACTGAAGGGTATGCTATGTTACAAGGTAGTGTATCAATTAATTTGTCTTCGAGCGACCAGTTCCGCCTATCTTGAGTCACTCCTTCGTGCTAGTGCATGCCATCAACCCAACTCCGAAACATGGGAACATGTAATGGTCAAGTCAGAGATAGGAGAAGCAAGAGATCCAGAAACAATCAGAGTCGAGCTCTCCAAGAAAAGAAGGCAATTAAAGGATATCTATGGTCTCTATCCTCTGTCCGAGATAGCGTGGTTTAACGTCGCTGTTTAGCCGCACAATGATAGGGTGTTCGGATGCGACACGCTTGTATTCATTGTGGCCCTTAGAAACGAGCAAGAGCGCACCAAAAGGCTGTCTGAGACGCGCGAACAGCCTAAGTGCTAGGATATGCTTGTCGTATACAAGGGATGTGGCGGCGGGCGATATGGAACGCGAGAGTACCATGAAATCGTCAATTGTGCTTTCCCCGTCGACCGGGCTGGGTGGTTCCGCGTTATCGTCCGCTAACGCATCCGTTGGGGGACGGAAAGAGTCTAGAAGGCACCGGAGCCATGGATGCACGAGCACCAGCTTATCGCCCAGCCCAGACAAGTCTTCCGTCGTCTCGATTTTGACGTCCCCGAGCGCAGATGTCGTACCACGGTAAACATGCCGAGAGCGACTGTACCAACTTTTCAGATGAAACGTGATGCAAGGTAATGTCAAGCGGCAGCTGACGAGACGCGGCGATGGGAGGCGGCCAATCTGATCGTATAGTGCCACAGCCTCTTCGGGATAGCCAGCTAGTGTCCGGAACCTCTTGACTAGCGCATCCATCTCGCGTTCTTCAATGGTCGGGGGGATATGGCTTGATTCCGGTTTGCAATATACCGTGATTTCTGCAGGAAGGCAGCTATTGTATTTGGACGGCTTCCCCGTCCAGGCTAGAATGGTGAGATCGCCTGACCGAGTTAAAACCTCTTGTAACAGGCGGCCCAGAGCATACTGTTCTCCCTCGCCATAACTGATCGGGATAGAGACGTCAAATATGCCAAAAAGTGAGTAGGCAATATCCTCTGCCTTGGAAACATTGCGTGTCGCTGCGAGGCAAAGTTTCTGCCGTATGTGCTCCAATCCAGGTCGGAGAGAGAGCAAAACTCGTGCATCAACCCCGGTTGCAGCCGCCATTTCGTCCATGATTGCTGGTGATTCCTTGTGGTTATGCGAGGGCTCTTCCGGATGATAAAGCCTCCAATCCTCGGTATAGAAAAGGACAACTCGGGATGCAAAGAACTCTTGCAACGTCCATGCACGGGTGTTCCAAAGACACCGTATGAGAGCACGCAGCTCCGAGTTAGACCGTACACCTTTGAGGTGAACGATGGTGAGGGCGGACTTGCGATACCATCGGAACATGGAGGTTAAAGACTCTTGAAGCACCGAGCCGTCCGCCTTGTTGATACAGCATGTGTCCGACCAAGCCCAGCGCAATCCAGCCTTCCGCGCCGTCCAACAGAACATCACCAGCTTGGAGGGTATAGGCGACCCGGACGGTTTCTTCACAGGGTTCTTTAGGACCTCTTGAAACAATGGCTCGCCTACTTCCCAAGTGTGGGAGAATGTGGCGTATCCAAAGTATTCTTGAACAAACGATTTGACGAGGGAGACGTCGGGTCTGGTCTCAATGGATACAACAAGCTTTTTGTATTTTGGATCGGCTTTGAACGCGGCTGCACGTTCTTGCTTGTCACAGAGACGACCAGTTTCTGTATTAAGAAGAATAAGTGGAGCGTCCCGTTGGGTCTGCTCGACAGTTGCCGCGATCATATGTGACGGGCTCATGTGATGGTTATATGGTTCTGTGAGAGGTTGAACCATGAGGTGACACATCCACGAAAGAAGAAGATATTTACCTCGAGCAACAGGATCTTTGATCCTCGGCTGCATATTGTCATACACCTTGGTTGCTCCATGGTGGCGCCTGGTGCCAAGCAACATCGCGTGTTTTCTTTCGTAATCCTGCGGAGACGATGAGATTGCCTGGGATTATGTTGCCTGTTTGCGCCGGTGTAAATTAGAGCGTACGCACTGCATTGGCATCTTCAAACGAATTGTCCCTTGGCTGTATCCCAGCTTGCGCTTTGCTTTGCTTGGTCAAGCCTTCTGTTGATGGAGGGTTGGGGGCCAATGACGTCGTGTAATGGACAGCGGCGTCGTATGGGGTGGACTTCATGGCGATATTCTCGCGTCGCCCCATTGTCTCCGGATAACATGGCTCAAAGCCTGATCATCTGAATGTCAGGGTGCCAAGAGCCACAAACCAAATAGAGAATTCTTACTGGTAACCGACTTGGTCTGATCCGTAGTGTTTGGTCCCCTCTGAAGGGCACTCTTCCACTGTCGGAAACACTCCAATGCCTCCGGAATGCGACCAGCCTCCTGAAGGACATCACAAATTGTGCGAGAAGCGAGGGACCTCGGAAGGTCAAGCTGAACCAAAGAAACTGTATCTGATGTCCAGCTTCTGACTATTACATAGAACATACCTCCGCAGCAGCGCGTAATGCTTCATTGGCTGAGCAACGGAACAGTATGGCCCTTGCCCACTTGGTGAGCAACGTATTTGGCGTATAAGGGCTGAGTAACTTCAAAGCGGTAGAGTAGGCTGTGAGTGCGTCATCTACTTCGTTGTTTGATGCCTCATCTCCAACCCTTTCTAGCTTTGAGATGCATTGGGTCTTAAACTCTAACGACAGATTCGATAACTCTCAACACGTAGGAAGCTAAAACTCACTAGTAAGCCAATCCATCATAGGCTTGTTGGCTTTCAGCTCATCATTTTCGGCAATCCGGAGAAAAGAAAATGCAGCATCAATTATCCGGCCCTCAGAATACAGCGCTTCACATTGGTGCTGCTGCTCCTGCACATTAGGAATCCGGACATGGCCATCCGCTCTTTGTTGGGAGCCGGCACCCCGGGTTGAGGATTGTTGTTCGAGAATGCCTTCATCGGGATGTACAACTCTCCTGTCTAATAGACCACGATGAATGAGAAGCGAATTGCGGTCATAGCGGACTCACTCGATGGGATACCCTGTGTATGGACGGACTTGGGGCCTTCATTGGGGCAATTTTTGTCCTGGGCAGCCGTACATCGGCAGCGGGAGAGCTGATCGTGCAGTTGTTGATTGATTTTTTCGAGATGTGCCATTTTAACATCTAGTGAGCATGGCCATCAGTGACAGGTATGACGTGAGGTAGAGCTCTAATCGGCGTACTTGATTGCTCTTCCCGTACACGAAGCGACCTGATTGTCTCTTCGAGACTAGCCTTTTCCACCTTCATGCGCTCTAATTCTCGGGGGGCAAATATCTGCAAGATTCAATGATGCGGGTCCCACCGGGCAAGATTTGATGGAGGCCGACTTACATGGTCACAATAGGATGAGGGAAGAATGTTGCAGAGTGTCTGAAGGGTGATTCTTCTGCCTCCGGCCATTACAATGTCGAAGTTCCCCGAGAGCGCCATCGAGATAATGTCAGTTGCGTGCTTGATGACACTCCCAATTTGCTTCTGTGTTGTGACGTCCCAGAAAGAGACAGAGGAATTCGCGGAAGTTGCGACGAACGAACCATTGCTTGCCAGGACGATGCACCTGGGGTCATTTTTATCATGGATAGGCCATCGGGAGAGCGTTTTTCCATTGGTCGCGTCGACACAATTGACGTTGCCATCTAGGGATAACACAAAGAGTTTCTTGCCATCTCTAGCCCAAGCGAGAGACTGATTACACAGCGAATTGACTTGAATTGTAATGTCGCAGACGAAGCGGCCGCTTTGGCTGTCGTATACGCGAACCGACCCACACTTCCACGTGGCAGTAGCAATGAAGCGTCCATCGGGCGAGAACTTGACTGCACAAATTTCAAAGCGGTGTTCCAAGGAACCAAGCAATCGTTCGCTAGCCGAGTTTGACAGCGACCAGATGCAAGTACGCCCGTCGTGCGACCCGGTTGCAATTCTCGTCCCATCCGAAGAGACGTCGACTGCATACACCGGACCACGGTGCCCCTGGAACGATCTCACCATTCTGTGGCGTTCCGCATCCCAAATGATCACCAAGCCACTTTCTGTGCCGCTCATGGCCCATTTTCCATTTGGTGCCATAGCGATGTTCCGAATGGTTCTTCCTGGCACATCCATTGATGTTCCCACCTTTGCGCCATCTTCTACTCGCCAAAGTCGAATCTTTCCTTCCTGGCCACCACTCACGACGTGCCCCTCTTCGGGGAGGAACGCAATTGAATGTATGTCCTCTTGTCCACCGGCGTCAATTATCCATTGGCGGACGTCACCGGAAAAGGGACGGTCTTCACTTGACCCTTGGGTACCTGTGAGTTTCGTTCCTCACATGTGATTCCCCCAGGTACTCACCATCGTTTGGTTGCCTACTTCCTCTAGCAGACATGCAGCCAGGTAGTAGAGCGATAGAAAAAGGTACACGTGGTCGTCTACTCACTTCCGGACTTGCGACATGTATAGTCGCCCAGCACCCACGTGCCTCGTTATCGATGCCCATCGCTTCACACAACCATATAACCATCACTTTGCAATTCTCACCCTAATTTTCTCCTCGGAGGTGGTGATCCGAGGATTATGTTTTGACTTGCGGGAGATGGTAAGCACCGACTAGGCAAGCCACCTGGCCAAGAGGCCTGACCATTTGGAACGGTGATTTCCATGGCATCACTCGTGTCCCCAATGCCCGTGATACCCTCGTTTGTTTGCTGAAGGTCACCTCGGCGATTGGCAGGGTCCCTTGTTATCGGAGCATGTATTTACATTCCTATTCACAGGGGTCATGAGCTATCTACTTACTTCGTGGAACATAGACGGTGAGAGTGATTGTCTATATTTCGGGTCCTGCTCAGCCTATCCTGGTGACGCACCCCTAGCACCTATGATAATAAAATTTCTGTTTAACCATCCGAGTTTAACAGACGCAACACAATCAGCTGCAGTCCATGCCCACGCCTTCAAGAGTTCCTGTACTGTACTTGATCTATTTTACCAAAAAAATCGCTAGTAGGCATCGCAAACACCTCTCGGTTTTGATAGGAAGTCAAAAACGTGCTTACCCTCATTCCTGAAAGATGAACCTCTTCCAGATGGTCACATGTGTGAGGACCCGCCAAAGACTATCAGACAATTCTGGTGAACATTGATTGCAGTGGCCTTGGATGAAATTTTGACGGTGGCTGTCACAACTGGCATCACTTCATCAAGAGGCGGCCATTTGTGATCACGGCCATCATTCATAGCGCATCCAAGTTTATGTGGGAGGCTCACGTCTGATGCGGAACTGAAATGTCGCCCACAGTCGTTCGAGTGCCCTTCAGGCTGGAGTGCACAACGATGCATCGGCAACACCCCGGTGATTTTCCCCCTTCCAGTCGCTTTGTGTGCCTTGTGCGGTGATGAGAAAAGTACCTGCATGGTCTGGTGATCAGACCACCAAAATCGGCAAGTGATTAATATAGTCACCAGACCACAACTCAAACGATCTAGGCCCCAGATCTTGGGAGCCTAGCACAGCCTTCCAACCGCTGCTATCAAGATGAGATATTCCTCAAGGTTTGCATCATTCTCAGAGGGCACGTTCACTGTTCATGTCGGCCACTGAAATGACTGTAGACATGCACCTATCTCGGACCATTAATCTCACTAGCAATAAATTATAGCTTTTCCGCCTTCACGCCCACCTCCAATGTGAACGCCTTCAGGTTTCCTATCGGTTGTGTATCAGCCGTGGTGTAAATTTCGGACGGACCTACCATGATTGGGCATCTGGTCAAATTTGAAATTGACCTACTTCCTGTAGCAAAAGTTGACAATGAAAGGGAAGCATTGCAAATGCTGATTATCATGGCCGGTTGGATGAGAACTTGACGGCGCAAACCACGTCCTCATCATGTTTCAAGGGACCGAGCAGTCGCTGGCCAGTCGAAAGCGCCCAGACGCAGACTGTCAGCATCGCACGGCCAAACGCCTCTTCGAACTTCGAAGTCTTCACCATTCTCTCCAGAGACATGGTCACCCAGGTGACGAGAATAGGAAAAGGGGGGTTGACGTTCACTCACGGTACATCGAAGTTGTCCCCTAGTATATACGCACGGGTACACCGCGTTGCATATCAGTTCGCACACTTTCAATCATCCATGGGCACTTCCTTTGACTTTTAGGCCACTTGGTAGTTTTGGTGGGTACAAATGAACGCCGTCGTAATTCGCAAGTGGGGACAATTGAGCTACCCATCGTACGGGTCGAGTGTTGGATTTTCACTCGTGATGGTGCATTGCCACCGCTTACATAAGCCATAGTTACCTCGCACCATTCCTTTACTGTAGCTACTTAGTGACTTACCAAGTATCTATAGGTACTATTTCCCTACCATATCAATATAGTGACTCGGACAATTTCCGTTCGGCTGCGGGCAAATGTAGCCTCACCAGGTGCCTGTCGGCGGTGACTGAAGGGTATGCCATGTTACAAGGTACTGTATCAATTAATTTGTCTTCGAACGACCAGGTCAGCCTATCCTGAGTCTCCTTCGTACTAGCGCATACCATCAACACCACTACCCAGCTGCAAAACATGGAAACATGTAATGGTCAAGTCAGAGATAGAAGAAGCAAGAGATCCAGAAACGATCAGGGACGGCTCTCCAAGAAAAGAAGGCAATTAAAGTATATCTATGGACTTTATCTTCTGTTCGAGATAGCGTGGTTTAACGTCGCTAGTTAACCGCACAATGATAGGGTGATCGGATGCGACGCGCTTGTACTGGTTGTGGCCTGTAGAAACGAGCAGGAGCGCGCCAAAAGGCTGTCTGAGCTGCGCGAATAGCCTAAGTGCTAGGATATGCTTGTCGTATACAAGGGATGTGGCGGCGGGTGACATGGAGCGCGAGAGTACCATGAAATCGTCAATTGTGCTTTCCCCGTCGACCGGGCTGAGTGGTTCAGCGTTATCATCCGTTGAAGGACGGGAAGAGTCTAGAAGGCGTAGGAGCCATGGATGCACGAGCACAAACTCATTGCCCAGCCTAGACAAGTCCTCCACCGTCTCGATTTCGATGTTCCCGAGCGCAGATGTCGCACCACGATAAACACCTCGAGAGTGACTGTGCCAATTTTTGAGATGAAACATGATGCAAGATAATGTCAAGCGGCAGCTGACGAGACGTGGCGATGGGAGGCGGCCAATCTGATCGTATAGTGACACAGCCTCTTCGAGATAACCAGGTAATGTCCGGAACTTCTTGACCAGTGCATCCATCTCGCGTTCTTCAATCATCGGGGGGATATGGCTTGATTCCGGCTTGCAATATACGCTGATCTCGGCAGGAAGGCAGCTATTGTATTTGGACGGCTTTCCCGTCCAGGCTAGAATGGTGAGATCGCCTGACCGAGTTAAAACTTCTTGTAACAGGCGGCCCAGAGCATACTGTTCTCCCTCGCCATAATTAATCCGGATAGAGACGCCAAATATGCCAAAGAGCGAGTAGGCAATATCCTCTGCCTTGGAAACATTGCGTGTCGCAGCGAGACAAAGTTTCTGCCGTATGTGCTCCGGCCCAGGTCGGAGAGAGAGCAGAACTCGTGCATCAACCCTGGTTGCAGTCGCCATTTCGCTCATGATTACCGGTGACGCCTTGTGGTTATACCTAGGCTCTTCGGGATGATAAAGCCTCCAATCCTCGGTATAGAAAAGGATAACCGGGGATGCAAAGAACTCCTGCAACGTCCATGCACGGGTGTTCCAAAGGCACCGTGTGAGAGCACCCAGCTCCGAGTTAGACCATACACCTTTGAGGTGAACGATGGTGAGGGCAGACTTGCGATACCATCGGAACATGGAGGTCAAAGATTCCTGAAGCACCGCCTCGTTGATACAGCATGTGTCCGACCAAGCCCAGCGCAATCCAGCTTCCCGTGCTGTCCAACAGAACATCACCAGCTTGGAGGGTATAGGCGACCCGGACGGTTTCTTTACAGGGTTCTTTAGGACCTCTTGGAACAATGGCTCGCCTGCCCCCCAGGTATGGGAGAATGTGGCGTATTTAAAGTATTCTTGAACAATCAATATGACATGGGAGTCGTCGGTTCTGGTCTCAATGGATGCAACGAGCTCCTTGTATTTTGGATCGGCTTCAAATGCAGCTGCACGTTCTTGCTTGTCACAGAGACGACCAGTTTCCGTATTAATAAGAATAAGTGGAGCGTCCCGCTGGGTCTGCTCGACAGTTTCCGCGATCATATGTGACGGGCTCATGTAGTGGTTACGTGGTTCTGTGAGAGGCAGAACCATGAGGTGATGCGTCCACGCAAGGAGAAGATATTTACCTCGAGCAACAGGATCTGGAGATTCTTTGAAACTCGGAAGCATATTGTCAAACAGCTTGATTGCTCTATTGTGACGCTTAGTGCCATGTAACACCGCGTGCTTTCTTTGGTAATCCTGTGGGGACGACAGGATGGGATTATGATTATGTTGACTGTTTGCTCCGGGGAAAATCAGAGCGTACGCACTGCATTGGCGTCTTCAAATGAATCATTCCTTGACTGTATCCCAGCTTGTGCTTTGCTTTGCCTGGTCAAGCCTTCTGTTGATGGAGGGCTGGGGGCCAATGACGCCGTGTAATGGAAAGCGGTGTCGTATGAGGTGGACTTCATGAGGGTATTCTCACGCTGCTCTATTGTCTCCGGATAACACGACTCAAAGCCTGATCATCTGAATGTCAGGGTGCCAAACGCCACAGACCGAATAGAGAATTCTTACTGGTAACCCGCTCGGTCTGATCTACAGAATTTGATCCCCTCTGAGGGACGCTCTGCCACTTTCGGAAACGTTCTGTTGCCTCCGAATATGGGGCTTCACATTGGTGCTGCTGCTGCATACCAGGAATCCGGACATGGCCATCCGCCCTCTGTTGGGAGCTGGCACGCCGGGTTAAGGATTGCGGTTCGAGAATGCCTTCATCGAGATTTACAATTCTCCTGTCTAATAGACCATGATGAACGAGGCGAATTACAGCCATAGCGGACTCACTCGATGGGATACCCTGTGTATGGACGGACTTGGGGCCTTCATTGGGGCAATTTTTGTCCTGGGCAGCCTTACATTGGCAGCGGGAGAGCTGATCGTGCAGTTGTTGATTGATTTTTTCGAGATGTGCCATTTTATCATCTAGTGAGCATGGTCATCAACGGCACGTGCGGCGTGAGGTAGAGCTCTAATCGACGTACTTGATTGCTCTTCCTGTACACGAAGCGACCTGATTACCTCTTCGAGACTAGCCTTTTCCGCCTTCATGCGCTCTAAAAGTTCTCGGTGGACAAATATCTGCAAGAATGAATGCTGCGGGTCCCATGAGGCAAGATTTGATGGAGGTCAACTTACATAGTCACAATAGGACGGGGGAAGAATGTTACGGAGTGTCTGAAGGGTGATTCTTCTGCCTCCGGCCATCACAATGTCGAATTTCCCCGAGAGCGCCATCGAGATAATGTCAGTTGCGTGCCTGACGACAACCCCAATTTGCTTCTGTGTTGTGACGTCCCAGAAAGAGACAGAGGAATTCGCGGACGTTGCGATGAACGAACCATTGCTTGCCAGGACGATGCACCTGGGGTCATTTTTATCATGGATAGGCCATCGGGAGAGCGTTTTTCCACTTGTCGTGTCAACACAATTGACGTTGCCATCGAGGGATAACACAAAG
>JBBPLN010000225.1:0-31868 GCA_038089815.1 Sutorius eximius | reverse complement strand
CATTGATGAGGGGTTGGAACGTCCCCTGTCTGGGGATAACTGTTGAAGGCATATCGTATCCCGTGTTTGCATTTCACACCTGCCTGACGATCGTGCATCCACTTAGGTGTCTTTGTCACGTTCTATGCTATGCTTTTTGTCGGTGATGGCCGATGGCACGTAGTTTCCCTCACGCCAGCGCTGTCGTGCATTCGAGTCGCAGGCGAGGGTGACGACCGGATCGGACTCTACAGAGCCTTCACAGCAGCCTCTGTACTCCTCGCTCACCTCTACGAGAAAGCTACGCAGGTGGCTGCCAACCCCCCTCCCCCGATCAAAGGAAGCCGCGCTTTGCCCTACATCTCGAGTCTATGCCATCCTGACTCAGGTTCTCGCATCGAATTCAAAATTGACGAACCATTCTTTGATGACGATGTTTCCCACCGGTTCCTCTACTTTGCCAAAACGACCGACGGCAAGAAAATCGTCGTCAAGTTTACACGCCGTTATTCGTATGATCTACACATGTTGTGTGCGGAGCGTGGATGTGCCCCGGCACTCCTGGGCTTCGAGAGGCTTCCTGGCGGCTACTTCGGCGTAGCAATGGAATTTGCCGAGTCCTTTAACAAAATTATATACCAGCAAATCAAAAAAGGAGAGAGTGGGCGAGGCTGTTGCAGGACCTCGTCAAGTCTTTCCATGCCAAGAATCTCGTTCATGGAGACCTGCGCAGCCCGAACATTCTCTGTAACGGAGACAAGGTGATGATCGTTGATTTTGATTGGGGGGGTAAAGAGGGGGAGGTATCGTATCCGGATGTTCAACTTATCTCTGACCTGACAGATGGACGAGATAGTAACAATTTGAAGATCACAAAGAAGGATGATTGCCGGGTCTTGTGCAAGACGTTGGAATATCTAGGTCTAGAATGTGATTACCGCCAACCAACGTCACCCTGAGATAGACTGTTTCACTCGTAGAAGACGCTGCAGCATTTTCCTTTTTGTCCTTTTTGTATTCTATAGCTTTAGTAGCGTGGCATATAAACATGGAGTCTGGGTAACCGTCCCCGACGGATTGAAGGGTTTCGATCTCGTCATTCAAACGAACGATCCACTCTCAATGTCGCCCAACAATTCAACGGTTAGTCACAACCCGACATTTAGGTTACTCGGGCCGCCCTTGACGGCGACACAACCGAGAAGTTTACACACCTCGTTCAGCGATGGCGTCGGGGCCGACCACGATCCGATCATCACGAGATCGTGACTGTAACCGACTCGACCATGTATATACTCCCTGCAATCCCGGCCACATATCTTGCCGCCGTGCGCCGGCGCATCACACGTCAAGTATGCCGCGCGCACTTGCACGACGTCCGTTTGACTGCAGCGTGCGCGATCAGCGCCGCCTCACCCTCCTCTTGCCTTTCCCCCTCGTCCAACGACAATAACGATTATCGTTGTCGCGGTCGTCGTTGCGACTGCCCACGCAACCGCTCTGGCTGAGCCACGTTTTGCTGATCCACGTGCGGCGAGACGGCGAGCGTAGATCACGCTGAGCCATGCTTCGGCGCTTGCATAGTTGAATTCCAACTTTCCAACTGGGAGACGTGATGCACTTTGAGTCGTAAAGGGTGTAGAATAGCCACTGGGGGGACATCGATCCTCCCCCAGGCCCGCCCCTCGCCCTCAATGTAGCAGGCACCCGTCGAGCCAGCCAGCAGGAACGGGATGACGTGGCGATCGCAGCTTCTCGATATGCCTCCTGGCGCACCACCTCCAAAACGACCACATGCGTACGTGGCAATCATGGCCTCCGCTCAGCTTGGCCCTGGATCTCCGCCTTGACGTCCTCCGGTGCGTATTGAAAAGCGAAGAAACACCGCTGACAGCACCCCCGGGTCAACTACGCTCTCCGGCAAAAGACCAGCCAGCGAGGGTCGAGTTCGCGAAGGCGACGATGACGTCCTGTCCAATCTGCCGCTTCTCGAATCTCGGTGCGGAAGGCGCTGATGGTGTGGTTCTGTTTTGGGGAATGTGAACAAGGGTGCGGTAGCGTATTCGTGCGGCGTGCGTTGTGGCGTTGCGGGGAGACGTCGCTCATAGGTTTGGTACTCGCGTCCACGTAGGCGTGCCTATCTCATGTCCGACCGCGATGAGGAATACGCTCACAGTACATCGATCCTGGATAACACGGCGTCACCGTCACTAGGCCTGCGTTTCGTCTCGTTCCGCCCCCATCTGAACACGCACACATTGGTGGGATGAGACTTGGCTCCATCGTAGCCACGATCTTCTCGTCTGACACGCGGACCAGTACCTGGCATTCGGGAATCCCGTTCCCCTGCGGCACCCACCGGAACCGCCAACTCAGCCCAAACTGGACCCAGTCCTACACGATGGGTGTGATCAGCGGGGCTCGGAACGGATATGTGATAGTGTAAAGGTACGCTCGACATCCCTTTCCCACCACCACTGACACTTTCCAAGCACGAGCTTGACGGCTGACTCTCGCTTCGTCCCTTCGTTCCGCGATGGTCGATGTCCTGGTCCACGTGTTGGCGAGGGTGGAGCCGGACGTGGGTGCACGTCAATTCCAGACCAGAGTACTCCGATTGACGCGCTCAGGAACAAGATCTGGTGCATCATTGTCAGCTCTAGGCCGCCTTCCTCTCGTCCTGCACTCGGGCTGAGCCGACGCCCTCTTTTCGCGCAGGGATAAGTCGAGGAGACGAACAGGAGGTGCCGGCGATTGGCTAGGTATTGGAGGTGATGATTCTGGCGATGAGCAGGGAGCCGTGCACCAGAAAGGGTGAACAAGGCATCATCCAAGACTAATGGATTGTGAGCGTTTTCCTCATCGCAATTGGACACGACATAGGTGGACGTACGTGAACGAGCGCCAAACTTAGGAGCGATGTCTCCCTGCCTCTGAGGCCCGAGTCGGCCCCGAAGAAAGATGGAAGCGTGCAGATGGTGCACGCACCGACCCATGTCGGCTTTGTCTTCCCACAGAGATTCGGCAGTATCCGTCCCTGCAACGACGCTACACTAAATTCAGATTCCACAATGCGTGCCACGCAGACACGAATACACCGCACCAGCCGGGACGTTATCGTCGTCTTCGCGAACTCGATGCTCGCCGACCGGCCTTTCGCTTCAGCCAGGGAGCGTAGTCGGCCCGGTGATGCTGTCAGCGGTGTTCTTCGCTTTTCGGTACGCATCAGAGGGCATCGGGGCGGAGATGAAGGGCCAAGTATGTGGACGACGTACCGGCATACCGAGAAGCCGCGATCCTCACGTCATGCTGTTCCCGCTCCATCCCGATCCACGCCGAACGCGATCTACTAACGGCAGGGTCCCGTGCTCGTCACGCACGAGCTCAGCACTGTTGCCCTATTCGGACTTGCCCACGCTCCTCCATCTCGCGGGCGGCCTCAGCCACTTGATGGTACTGTCGGGCTGTGATACGGTGCGGGCAAGTACGTTTGCGAGGAAACACACGCTGTCCACACCGGATGCGAGCTTCCCTGGGCAAACATGCAGTAAGTGACCTGCCCGCGTATCGTTCAGGATGGCGGATTACAACTGTTGTGTGGGTCGTGAGGTCGACGACAGACTGGGTTCCCATCGTCGTCAAGTCGGGCGTCGCACCGGGCAGGCTTCCCGAAGTGAGTCGAAATCAGCCCAGACCCGTGACTTCTCTCGTTGACGTTCCTAAACCCAAACTCCAACGCTTTGCACACGCAAAATGAACAGGTCAACGTTGTCATGGTTTCCTCCACGTGTCATACCGGGTGCGACGCACGGCGTTTCGTTCGCAGACGAGGAATCGTCTATCGTCGCCGCTTGGTGCATCCGCGACCGGCTGCATGGGCGTCCCTCGCACTGATCCTGGTCGAACAATAAGCAGCGCGGTCAGACGAGAGCGCGGTGGCGGGTAGTGCAATCGAAGCCAGCATCAGACGTCTCGTGCATCTTTCCATCAGAAAGCGGGTGCCCTTCTTTTTTTGACGGAAAAAAGAAGAGTCCCCGATTTGTGACCGCCGACCAATGTTTATTTTTCGTTCTCGGCGAGCATAGCTTGCGTGTACGTTGACAAAGGATGACGAAGCGACGATCAGAGGGATCGGAATCTGGTGACGAAGCGATTGGTCTGCGAGTTTCGTGGCGGATGGCTCGACAGTGGGCAAGACGATGCGGGCGCAATGCGATGGGTTGATTGTTGGGAATCAGTGGGCATGTATGTCATGTTATCATGATCAGAATCCCTACTCCGCAGCAGCTGCACAGAAACGTGTCTCGGTACGAGTCAATTTCGATACGTTTCGGGGCAGGTACCTGGTACTGTAGGACACGAGGCGGCCATGTGTTTTCGAACAGAACGACGTGGACACAAGTGTGACGGGAAAAAATTAATGGATGTGAGTTTTTGTGTAGTGGCGGGTCCACGTTTCGCCTTGTCCCCATGTGGGTGACATTCTGATGTCGACGATGTACTGTTGATAGTGTATTCTGAACCGGTCAGGTCTGTGGTCCCGAAAACCGGGGATCAGTGATGGGCTTGATGTATTTCCGTGTATCTGTCAAGCTGGAGTCGAAGAGCACGTCAGGTGATGGAAGTGGACGGAACTCGCCCCGCAAGGTGAGAATGAACTATTTACGCGAACCTCGAGGGTCTCCGTTCATCCAACACGGGCGATAAGCCGGCTGTAAGTTTTCTGGTGAATGATTGGCGTTGATGACGAGGAGGAGAAAAAAAAAGACAAGGTTGAGGTGGCAACACGCGCGAGGAAATGAACGAAGACGTTCGTTCTGATCACTTTATAAAATGGTCCATCCGTGTCCATCGTCCGTCCATTCCCTCGATCCCCTCGAAACTCGACCCGACTTGCAACGGGAATATCGGACGTTATCATTCTAGGTAATGCGCCATCCTCGGCTTCGAGGCGATGCCACTTGGCCAGACACAGGTCCACTCAACGGCTGCTTCGTTTTTTTTTTCTCAGTCGCTGCCCGCGCTATATCCCAATATCGATATCTATAGAAAATTTCGACGAGTCTAGCCCTGAAACAAGCACAAAACGAACCAGCCGTCCCTTTTCGCCATATGGAGTGCCCCATTCTGGTTTGGATGCTCTCGCTCAATCGCGATGTCACGACAGAGGTACGTGTCCGTCCGTGTACGCTATTGCCCTCTCCGACGGATCATGCTCCATGCAGGAATACGACAAGTGTTATCATCTCGTGCGGGAGTGCGCGCCACATGCGAGGATAGGGCACGATTGCACGTCTATCGAATCTTTTCGTGAGTTCCGGTTATGCATATCTGCGATGTCCCATCCCGACCTTCGTTGGCTCGCGTTCTCGTGCTCGGGCGCATGCAGGGCAAATCATATCACAAATGTTGCCACTCCTCATGATGCGACACAGGCGGATATCGAGAACAAAGTGGAAGGACTGTGAGACATCAAACGGGAAACACTGGATAGAGCAGGTCCGTCTACCCAATCACCTCCTATGCCCCATCCACGTCAAGATAACGCTCATCGTTGTTTCCCGTTCCGGCCCTTCATCCGTGCCATAACCACACCACGCACAGTCACCGGACGACATGCCACCAGAAAAGTTTCTCCAATCGATGATCGGATACCATCTCGCCTACGAGAATTCATTATGCGGCATGGTCATGACCCAAGGCCGCCAACGACAAGTCATCAACATCGGCCTCGGCATCAAACAACTCTCCGTGGAACCCCGGGGCGTGACCGTAGCAGCCTATGCCGAGTCGTTTGCACACAAGGTCCGTTCCTTGCATTGTATGCCTCTCTACGCGCTTCTTGACGCTTTGACGCGGCTCCGCTCCTCACGTATCCTTTTCGGTCTCGGGCGCTTGTCTTTGCGACCGATGCAGCTCACGCCGCTAGAACTAACGTTCATCGCACCCGAGCTCGGCGACGAAGTCGTCCTCCGGAGGTTATCCATCCTCCTCTCGCTCAAAGCAGCCTACATCAAAGCCGTCGGCCAGTCCCGCGGTTTCGACTGGTCCCGACTCGAATTCAACATCCCCAACGAGAGCGCACGGGGGGACGACCACCCGCTACAGGGTTGGGAATTCCGGGTGTTCAAGGCACAACTTGGAGTCCAGCGGGGCGGCACGGTCATCGAGGAGTCGTACCAGTGCGCGTGTGCGTTCTTTCGCGGGACGAAGGAGTCCAAGTTTATCTGGCACGATAACGCCAAGGACTTGGAGGCGTGGGTGCAGTTCATCAACATCGATCAGATGATCAAGGTCATTCCGAAGCTGACGGCATAGGGCTGGGGGGTCCACTCGGTTTGGTTATGGCCTGGAACGCATCGGTGCTTGCTGCTCCCTACTCATGACCATCTATGTTCTACATGTATTTCTTATGCGTTGCTGTTGTTGAGCTGCTCGATAGGTATTGTACCACCATTCGCTTCCTCTTACTGCTCTGCCATGCCTCCAACGGACGTTTACCCATGCGATATAACACACTAATACCTACCGAAATATGGACGTTCGACGCGCAAGGGCGATCTCATTGTTCACGCTTCGTTCTCACTCGGTCATGTAACAAGTACTATCGATATGGTTTCGTCGACTCTACCATGACGATCGACAGTGTTTCGCAGCTGTGCATACGGAGCGTGTCGCTCACTCGACTTTGGACGTCGTTGGGGTTGAAGACCCTGATTCTGTCGGAGGAACAGGTGGACCATTGTAGTGGTGACGACCGCCTGTGGTTTTATCGTACAAGGAGAGCAATGTCAGCATCGAGGACGAACGAGATTCGGAGTAAACGTACTGATGAGGTACCATGCGGCGCTAATGATCGCAAACCCGACGAACACGACCGACGCATAGTCTACGCATAGGAATCAGAAATCCCGTCTTTTAACGCGCACCCAGAGAGACCCGACGCACTCATCGTCATCTGCGTCACCGGCACCACCGCCGGCATCGAAAACAACACCATCGCAAACAACACCCACAGCACCGCAATGGCATTCACCACCACCCCCGCCACACCAAGCCCAAACGGGGCATCCCCCACCCGGCGGCGTCCCTCCGCGAGCGAAATCGCCACCGGCAGCGCATACGACGCGCCGAGACACATTACCGCCACGCCCGAGAACGCGTTGAACGCCGTCGACGAGCCGAGGTAGATGAGCCCGAGGAGAACCTGGATCGCGGTGGAGAGCAGGAGCGCGTTGACGGGTACGTCCGCGAAACGGGTGCTGATTTGTCCAAAGGTGGTGTGGAAGGGGATCGCCTTGTCCCGCGCAAAGGCCCATGTGGCGCGCGATGCCGCGCATGAGATCGAGATGGCGCAAAACATGCCGACGCCAAAGACTAGCGGACGGGGTGTCATGTAGGGGATGGTCGTGTGGTGGGTGAAGACGTACTGATGAACCACTGGGTGGGGTGAGCATGTGATGGGCATCGCTGGTCGTCGATGTAGCACTTACTAATCCAAAACCACCCGCGTTGGAACCCATGATGAGCGTGAACATGACGCCCATCGGCTGACCCGAGCTGACTGGATATCCATGCGTAGGCCGATCAAAACGCACGCCACCATGGACGCACCTTGGAGTAACGTAGCGACATCGGGCAACGTGAAGAGGATCGGAAGGAGAAAAATGATGCCGGAGATTGTACCGATTGGTACCGACAGCCAGATCGCCTTCGGGAGGATGACAGAGGGGTTATGCACCTCCTCCGCCATGCTCGTAACTGTCATAATACTAAAACGGATGGCAAGGAGCGAGACTCGATTTCCACTTACTCATACCGATCGCAGCGTACACATAGGCTGGACAAGGAGTATGAATAGAGTATATCAAAGGAGGGTGCGGCGTACCGGGCTAGATATCGACAGACGCGTGAACTCGTCTGTCACATGCATCCCGAAATAGTGAATCGCTTACCGGGAGCAGACCGATAAAGAAGGACCAGCCAGGGGTCCAACCAGAAGCGGGTTCAAACCCACCCAAGGCATACGCTGCGGAGTGGCGACCTGCGGCTGCTTTTGCAGACAGACATATCAAGACGACTGCCGTCGACGTGAGATAACGCATAACGTGCCAGCAGAACTATCTCTTACCGATGATACCAAGGGCAGTCCAACACGCGCATGCGATCTAGATAACAACGTATGCGGACGTGACACGATCATCAAAACGTCACGCACGTCGATACTCGGCAGATACTTGTTGAAGAACAAACAAAATCCACAAGAGACGGCGGTGACGGCCAGGAAAATCACATCTGGACAAGGATGAGCGACAAACGAGACTTGAATTAGGAACGTACACGTTTGCCACGGAGTTACTACCCAATCGGGGTGGTAGATGCCTGCACCTGCAACGACCAACTGGGCCGTTCCTTGCACGATATGTACGTGTGGTGAGTCTGTGGCGTCGGAAGACAAGAGCGCGGATTACCAAACGTAACGCTCAGTGTAATAGTCCAATTCCCGACCACGTTCAACCATCCGTCGATCCAGGAGAATACGAGCTTGTAGCGCGGCGGAGCCAGACGATAACACCAGTAATACGCGCCTGCCGAAGTTGGGTATTTGGAACAAATCTCTGCCAGAGAAAGCGCAAGCATCTGAGTTAACAAGGAAACTAGTATCCATCTGGGGCGAGCGTCAGTGCGGTATCCACGGTACGACCTGGAGGTGCTCACCCCCAGAGAATCACCGCCGGGCCACCTCCGACGAGAGACGTGGCGATCGGAGCGGACAGCCCAAATGCTTGGTCGGGTCAATGTGATGCACGTCTACACAGCGCTGTGGCAACTCACGAACAGCCAGGATGGCTTCGGCCACCAGTACGTCAGCTATACCACGAGACTGACGACGCGAGACGAACCTAACGTCACTACACACGGGCAGTAATGGTGAATACGAGAGCAAGACACCACTCGCCGGATGGTACTTACTGAAAAGGATGTGGAACAGGCCACGGGTCTGCGAACGGGAGAATCATCGTCCCCTGGACCTACACGAGGATGTTTACTCAGTAATACCACCCACCCTCGTCATTTCCTGAGTGTAACCGAGTTTTTCCAACCCCTCGCGAGCAGCTAGATCCATGTCGAGCACGCTGTTTGCCTCCATTACGGTCTTCTGATGGTAAGAAGGTGCAGAGAACGACCTGATGACCAACCCGAGGGAGAAGGAGCTTATCTCGGCTCCAAGGAGGTCTCCCACGTTGATAAGCGCACTAGCGCGCAACCACCTCTTATCGGTATGGTCGTCGGGGGAACGAACTGCGGTGATTCTGAGCACCTGATCCGCTCTTTCTCACATGCCGTTCGGCGCCAAGATGTCAATGTCGGGGAGGGTATTTCTAGACATGCAGCCATACCTTCACACGTCCTGCAAGCTGCGAGCGTCCCCGACGTCAACGGCTCTTGTGACGATCGAGAATCCAAACACTCACCAAATCGACTCAATGATTCGACCATCTCGGTCGAGCCACCACCTCCATACATAAACACGGACATTCACACACCGCACTGAACTCTATCGCGAAGAGGAAACTGGAATCGTTCTGCTTGTTGGTTCTTTATGTAAATGAATGGTTCATGGTCAAGTTGGTCAAGGTCGGCGCCACAACGACACGTCCCGGAACTTTCCTTCTCGATTCCTGTCGGTGACTCTCGGGGTTGGAGGACCTTATCGGACGGTCTTTCATTCCACTCTGAGGTCGATTGTCCATAGTCGCAACACTTTCAATGCGTACCTAGAGGCAACAACTGGGTGCGTGGCTTGTTTTCGAGGCGGGAAATTTCGATCATAACATGCTACCTGGGGTTTTGCGAAGCTGTCATTTCGTGCATATCAATGATTGAATCCTGAAAGAGACTTGGAGAGGCAATAAGACACCAGCATTCCGAACCCATGATGCATGTCGTAGTCACCCGCGTTGTTCGTCGACTGGAACTTTTCGGACACGCTCAAGAGTTTACATATATACTTGGGTTGCTGCCAGCTCACGGTCGTGTGATCCCGCGATCACATACCACTTGCCGCAGAGATTCAAGTTGCTCCTCAGTGACCTCTACCGAACTTCTTTCCGTATCAAGATATTCGGCAAAGTGCCACATATGCCCCGTGAAGGAGAACGGGAGCCGGCGGAGGTTCTGTACGAAAGCACACCATTCAGCCTTATGATGATACTAATCTCCTCCGAAAACGGATTAACTGTTGGCATGAAATTGTCTCCATCCCATTATGAGATAGGCTCAGGGCCTGCTTGTTGCGTTGTTGTGTCAAAGTCCACACCCATGCCTTGTGAACCGCAATCATAAGGTTTGCCACACTACCGCGTCGACTTAACCGATGACATGTTGATGGCGACAATCCGACGGCTACGGGCAGGGTGGCCACCGCGGTTTGGGGCTGGATCTAAGGGCCCAGATCTGCGTGGGGACTCACCAATCATCCGACGGCTGAGCGTCAAGATATCATATCTTTTTTTTTCTCTTCTTCTTTTTGCTTTTCACAGCACATGCTATCTTGAGACAAGGCGCTTGCCAACGCTCAAGTTCAAGGTGCACGGTTAGTAAACAAGATCCAGGGCGCTGCGATACACTCGGAAAATTGACTCCTAGGCTCGTTGAGTCACAAGGTACATCATCAAACTGTTTTCATGCGTGATTGAGACATTTGTTGCCACAGATGATGTTTTCCCAAGTATTGTCCTTTTGGAATATAACGGCGCGAGACCGATCACATTTCAAACGCGCGTTTGCTGCTGCTGTCACTGATCTCTGGAACCATTCCATTATCACATCGTCTCAGCTGGAATGTCAGCACGAGGCTGATATTTGATAGAACAGCATTTCGGTTTGTCTGTTATGCTGACAGTACTTGCCAACACCCATGTCAGAACACCCGTCTATCGGCCTCCGTGCCGCATTTCGGCAGTAGGTTCGCCTAGCGAAAGGGCATTCTGACATGTCATGAGCTTGGAGGCGTCACGTGTACGAAACCGCAATACATAAAGCCCCAGACGTCCAAACGCTCAGGGATTCATCCGCTATCCGTGTCATATTTCCTCGGCTGTGGCAAGCATGTCGCTCAAGGTCCCTATCCTCTTTTCGTCTGTTTGGCTCTTCAACGTGTCCTTCATGCCGCCTAACGCGGCTCCTGACGAATCGGAGCGTGTATATGGCGCATTCTACGAGCGTATATGCCCAGCCGTCTTCCCAATTGCGCATAGGGTATGATGCCCACTCTGAACAGAGATAGGAGCTCACCACGACACGTAGCTCTCCGCATCCCTTCCCTGCATCGCCGAGTTAGCCGTCGCATTCGCGGTCAACCACCCCTCCGAATTCTCCTCCGAGGTGCTCTCTCGGTTAGTCCTCTCCGGCCAACTACCCACCTTCAACGTCAATCGCTACTTTGTCATCGGATCCATCATGGCCACTGTCGGTGGTCTTGGACGCATCTGGTGTTTCCGTGCCTTGGGCCGCCATTTTACGCATCAACTGGCTGTTCGAAAAGATCACGAGCTGATCACCACTGGCCCGTATGCGATCGTGCGGCATCCAGGGTATCTCTTCGGTACACTGAGCTCGCTCGGCATGTCACTCATCATCGCCAGCCCTGGTTCGTTCACACACTGCTGTGGCTGGCTTGGTACGGCATTTGGCAGACTTGTCATCGGGGTCTGGGGGTTTCAAAACGTGTTGGGGTGGGTGCTCAGCTACGCACGGTGTCAATCCGAAGATGCACTGTTGCGGGAGCGTTTTCGGGGGGAATGGGACTGTTACTCGCACAGGGTGAGATATCGGATGATTCCTGGTGTATACTAGGAAGGTTGGCTGCGGCGGACAGGCTGTGTACGGGCGGTAACAGGTTCAAACGGATACCTCCCTGGGGTAGAGGATTGCTGTATAATTCCCTTGGCGTAATACGAGTTTCCTGGTCGGTGGCCTTGTTCGACGTGACATTATAGTTCCTTCCGTCATCGACTAGTACCCGAGACAGCATTTGAAAAAGGACACGTGTAACACCCAAGCCGGCGGCAAATCTGCAACATTTGTTTGCCTTTTCGAAAGAACAAGAGCTCAATCAAACCTTTCTAAGTAACATCTAGGCGAGACACGGGCACGCAAGTCTGCGAATTATTTTTTGACATTCACAGCCGTACACGTAGGTCGCATGTGGTAAGCTGTGGGTTAGCATCAATATGATGGAGACTGGGAACCCTTGAACACGGCACAGCTGGCGCCTGAGCCATATCAGTTTGCCGTGCTGGTGGCACGTCGTACGTTCGTATGTCCGATTCTCGCGTATCCTACCACAGTACAGCATTATAAGCTGATGTGGAATTCAAATCACAGAAGAACAAGTTGGGGGATCGAAATCGAAAATGGGTTCAACGGATGGGATACGAAGGCCTGAGCGCTTGAGCAGTGACGAATGTTCCGTTGATCACGCAGGTTACTCCATAGATAATACATATGCACATTTGAACCCCATCAGATCAAGTGGCAGACACTCAAATTCGTCTTACTGTTTGTAAGGGTATGCATGGGCGTGGGTGTTTCACTTGGCATTGTACATTTTTTATGGGTTGGACCATTGCCTGTTGGCGTTTGAATATCATCATGTCGTGCAAGTCAAGATTAGGTAGGCGCTGGAGAGTAAATTCTGGATAATGACCGCAGGCTTTATCGAGCGCCATATTCATGTTGTACGGACAGTGGCACCGTGGACTTTCGAACTTGTGATGAACGTTCGAACATCGAGGGACTCCCACTGGTGTGAATGGCTGTTGACGGTGCCGACCCGCAGGCTGTGCCATGCCTTCATTCCGCCGGATGTGCGGTATTATGTTATAGCATATCGGCAGCCCAGAGCGGAAGTGTCAATGTCAATCGCCATGGATACGAAAGAGTGGCATTTTGCAATGTTGGCCCAAGGTTCTCTCGGCTCTGAAATGTCTAGTTTAAGTAGTTGTATACCAAGTTGGTTATATGTAGGATCGAGGTTCGATAGTACGCATGCTGTATTACATTTCTCGAGCAAGCGAGGTTATGCCCCCAAGCCCTCAACGGCGGCGGCGGCGATCGTTACGCGTCATGACTCGTTTGGGTTGCTTGGGGTGATTGGGCAGATAGGAACCCTTACATGACTCTAACCGTGATAACGAAGTTTTAAATTCTGTATTTCTTGGCCAGCAACGGTGACATCTCAATACCGTTTGACAAGTCCCAGAAAAAATCAGTAAAGGTCTTGTACTGTCACACACTACTTGTCAGATGGGCCGGTCGACCCTGCGAGATCGGCGTATGGTATACACCCAGCGTCAAACGCGACTTGACGATGATGGGAATCCAGTCCGTGGTTGACCACGCACCCCGCGGTTTCCCCCCCGTGATTTGTCCGATCCTGAACGACACTGCAGGCAGATCGCTCGCCACGAGGATCTACCAACGACTAAATGTCGATCACAAAGACCATGACCAACGACTACACAAATACGCACCCGCTCAGACACATACTTGCTGGCACCATAGCCGGGTCCCACAGCAACCCGCGGTCCTCGAATATGGCGCGCTGTCTTGGATGGCCGGTTGAGCGCATAAACCATCGCCACGTCCTTGCGCTTCAACAGTGAGGCGAGCAAATACGAGCCCAGCCCACCTGTCGAACCTGTCAACAAGACGACATAGTCGTGGGTTTCCCTGGGCTGGAGAGTGACTTCTTCTACGACGTTGCTGGCTCGGTCACCCAAACCATCAGAGTACTTGGCGATCATGTCCTCAATCTCTTCTCTAGGATCTGAGGCAGAAACGACATGATATCCCCAGTCACAAGTTGAGTTAAGTGTATGGCAAGGAGCCGAAGCGTGGGGTTCGAGAAAACAATGCTTTGGCTGATCCGAGACGCTACCAATTGAACTTCCTCACTTGAGGACGCTGCGAGCGAACCGATAGTGCGGTTCTTGAGGAACGTCGAGGACAGGCTGCACGTGAATATGTCGTGATTAATAAGCATGAGGCAGTTTGCCACAGCGAATAGATAGACGAAATGACAGACCTATCGAATCCCTGTTCAAATACATCCATATCAACCTCGACGAGCTTGCCTGGATTGACGGCCGTCGCGTGCGTAATCAACCAATTCCCAACCTCGGGTTGGGGCCAGTTCCGGGGTAGCAGGGTATCAATTCCAGCCCTTGAACTCGCCTCTACGGAGGCATACCCACGTAACTTCAATAACAACTGAGGAGGCGAAAAGAACACTTACAATGCATCGATATCGATTTCCCATCCATACAATGCCATCGTTGCCTTCTTGATCACTATACCCTTTCCAGCGCGCAACATGGGTTTATCTTTACTCGTGACCAGAATCACCTCTTTGAAAATTCGACTGAATGTGGGCGCCTCCTTGTTAGCTTCCTCGACTTCCTGCCTAACTGCATGTCAGTTTGAACCCAGACAGTGAGAAGGGAAAATCCACACACCAAATCTTGTTCCTCAATTCGGTGACTTGTTTGTCGTCCGTGACATCTATCGCATACTTTGGCCTGGGTTCCACGAGTACCCCTGTCTGTTTACGGCCTCGTCCAAACATACAAACGCCAGAGAGGAGGGGACTTGCACCAATCACAATTTCCATTGGCACGGGGACCGTCTTTTCTCAAAAGAATGAATCAGGACATCGTCCAGTCTCCCAACGCTATATGTCGCGACAGCCCGTGGTGAATACAATGCAAGCCTGGAACCATGCTTGAGAGACCTACATTTTATACATCCCTTCGATGGAAGGGATGTCTGATGAATACATCTGCGGTTGCATAACCCTTCACGTCTGGGAGATTCTCGAGCGATGGCTGGTGCATAGGAGAGGTCTGCAGGAACGCGACGAGGAACAATCAAAAGTTAGTTCACTTGGACAAGATCTTCCAGTAAACACGTACCAAGACTTGACACTCATACGTGCCATCACCTCGAGGCGCCCATCGTATGTTCCGGCTCAGCCCAAATTGTATCCACTCCAAAAAATGCTGCTCAGAGGGATTCCACAGTAAATACGTGGGTGGACCAAACACCGTCCCACTGTACACGGACGAAGCCTTGACACCAGCAGCTACCAGCTTGTCGCCCGTTTTCCTGGCGAGAGGCCCGTCCCCGAAAGCCTGAGAGGATATACGTCAGATTCTGAATGACGTAGAGAAGAAGCGTACGTTCCACGTAGTCCAGCGAACGCAGAACGTCGACAGCTTGTGCAGAGCTCGCCCACTCCTCCAGAAACGCGGGTACGACAAAGACTGCATTCGATCTGTCGACTGAATGACATCAACGGTGTTCTGAGGATTCGGTATGATAGGGCCGGCGGTTGAATCATAATATGACGTTGGCGGAAACACGGCTACGGCCTTGAGGGAAGCGACGGGATAAAAGAGCTGTAAAACTACCCCCATTGTATGGAATGAAGGGAGAGAAGCGACACCAATTATGAAATGCTGGGGCAAATTGACATGCTCATGTGTGGACGCTGATTTTGAATAAAAAAAGGGTGAACCGTCGAGAAGTAAAGAAATACCCACGCATGGCGCACCAGTGAGCAGCATTAAGGTTGGTCACCGTAATGGGTTTCGGGAATCCCGTGCTCCCCGACGAATGGAGATAGAACAAGATATCATCCTTGAGACGGGATTTTCCCGCAGCTGGATAGGGTACGAATAGGGTACTCCTTCCCAAGTTCCGGATAAGCGTACGCGACAGCGGGCGGGTCCTCTATCTGAAGTCCTGAGAGTTCTGCTTCAATACCATCGAGCAGAGGACACAGAGTGGCGCGTTGCGATCAAGCGACGGCAACCAGTCTTTTCGTCATATTGACCACGGCAACTGGTAAATTGAGAAATGATATCGGAAAGGGCTTTAATATGACAATATCAGATATTCCCTGATTTATGCCAGAGTGAAGTGGGTGACGCACAATGAGACCGGCATACATCACACCCATTATCAACGCCTGGTAGAGCACGGTGTCGCAACTGGCTAAAAGACCGACGACGACGTTGTCAGGTCCTTGACGACTTGCCTTCGCCATATCACACTGATCTCGAGTTCTGTCCGCCCGCCGGTATACTCATCATGGAAGATATAGAAATGGTGAATGGGATTGTTCTTCGCATTAAACTCGACCATCTGGGGGAAAAACAGGAACGGGCCGTGGACGATTCAGCGTGTGCCACGGATCCATCCAGGGGAGGATATGATGGAGTCTGAAAAGAACCGGTATATATACAAGGTATCCCCCTAAAGAAAGAGGGGGATATATAATTCTTTCAAAGCTGAGAGCACATGTCATGGACAGAACTCGCATCTTTCATGATTATGAATCTGTATAGAATTGAGACTGAATTACGACTCCAAGGGAACTTGCGAACCGCGGACCGATGCAGTGGTGGCTGTGCCCCCTAATGGGCCCTTGTTCCTTCACCAGATCAAGGCTTTATTGGGATCGATTCCGCACCTTCCGTTCGAGCTGCCCATGAATGGACGAGGCTGGTTCAGAAGAGGGTCTCATGGATAGACAGTTTGAATCCTCCTTCCCAGTCGTGCGTCGGACAGCTTCCTCCGTCACTAAGCCACACGACGGACGGACATTGTGTTATGGGTGAACTCACCCACCATGGTCCTCGTGTGGTTCGTATCTATGAGACCATGGTGAACGACTAAGGATAAAGATTGCAGTGAAGTCCCAAGATCTCACCTGCTAGCTGTTGTGTACACCCGAAAAAGGCGTCGAGAAAGAGAATGCAGTTACTGTAAATCTATCAAGCACCTTGATTTGACGATGGCCGCACTGTATCGTATGACAACAAAAGCCAAACTACCAACGAATTGGTCCAGCGAACAGAAGCAAAGAGCTTTCATTCCCGATACTTACCAAAACGCTAGGAAAGACAAGAGCGTTAGCCCCGTAGTACAGGAAGGAGCGACGTAATTCTAGATTTGGGTGCCCGTGCCAGTGGTCAGCACTGTAAATTTAAGTCAAAGGATATGTCGTAGAAGGAGGCGACTAGAGGATAAGGACATACAATAGCCTACTCAGTGACGTGTGCGACTCGACAACAAACGTTTTACCTAAGTTAGTAAATGTGTATTTGCCACGCAACCGCCGAATCCGACCACTGGCTCTGTCAAGTCTAGTACTTGGTTTGACTTTGAACCAGCCTTTAAAGCTGCGCCGCCGCCTGTTCGGAAAGTCCAACTCACAGACTTTTTGCGCCATGCGAACGACGGGGATGGGGGCCAACACAGTGCCCGCCTCAACTCTACCGAACCACAAGGCTTGTAACGCGTGGAGGTAAGTTGTCTGAAGAAGTCTATTGGCAAAATTTCGTCTGAGCGTTACAAATCATCATCATTGGCCCGAAGTCGAAGTCGAAAGTCCAGCCTGACTCATTCCAGGTGTTATCTTTGCGAATCAATGTTGGTATTACGATCCGCCTTTCCCATGTGTTTGGGTTCGGGACCACTATCGTTGGGCCCCATGTGGAGCCACGGAAACGATAGGCTAGCGGTTTCCTTCATCATCCATGCTGCCCATAATGAATCTACCTATAAAATCCTCTAACAAACCCTTTTCATGACATTCGTCTTTGGACCGGCTTTGCTGAATCATGCCTACCTTGGGACCCCTCGAAGTTGAGAGACGGTGTCTATTGTTCCTTTCTGCTGCATTCGCTGCCGTTGGCTTCGCTGTAGGCGTGTTTACCTTGATCAGGTGCGTGAGGTGAAATCGAGTACCCCTAATACTGACTTCCAACGTTAGATCGAGTCAAGAACAATCCTACATCAACCGACTGATAATTCCCGATGGTCTCATCGACCTCGGCATGCATGGTAAGCAGCCGATATCCGCCGGGACTGACATTGGACGACAATGACGTCCCATAGATGTGTTCACCACGGGTGTGCTCATCACCGGCATCTGTGCTCTCATCGCCACCCTTTCCAGCGTTTTCTGCATATCCACGTGGTATCCCATCAAGTGCAAAGCGTCCGCCTTCCGAATCCAATCCTGGGCGCTCTTTTTCTGTGCTGTGTGGCTGTTTGTAGCACTCGTGGCCCACGATTACTTCTTTGTCAATCGGCCGGAGCAGATTATTGTTGGTCTCGGCGGTCAGCATATCCCAGCGCCAGTTATTCAGCATCTTGTGGCCCCCCTCGATCTCACGTTAGCATATCGGGACGTGTACCTTTGTGCGTTTTGATCTTCTGCTTTTGCAGGGTGATCCTATTGGTTGACGATGTTCCCCATATTGTAGGGAGGCTGTTGGCCGCGCTACCCTGGTTTGCGGTTATTTCGACTGTGGCTGCGGGTGTGGTGTTGTACTTTGCGGCTCGCCTTGCAGATGTCCCCATCTCAAATACCGAACAAGACTAGATGTGTGATCGTGTCTAACCGTAAATCCAAGCGTGAGGTCATACCCAGAACCCCCGAGAGCGGCGAGAGCGCTAACTTGGGAACATACAGATCTCGATCTTGAATTTGGTGACTTTGACGTTATGTCTCTCAGTGGAAAATAGAGTTGGGATAGGTGTTGTATTAATAGACCATGTCGACGTTGTGCTTGTGCACACTCGATCTCAATGCATGGGTTTGTAGTTATGTTCCGGAGTTGTCTTAAATCTTGATCATCCTCTCCGACACAATTTCTCTATTTCCAGCCTTTGAAACATACGAACTTGCAACCAGCAAGGAAAGCCCCACTCGATGTACAAAGCCGCTGCATGTTCAGACGTGAGAGTGTCGCGTTTCGGCACCCATGAAGCAAACGAGCGACAATGAATTAAAAATGGAGGTACACTACTATGAAAAGCGTCAACGACGTAAGCGTGTCCTGTGGGACGTGTTGGGGTATTGTACCTAACGAGCGTTCTTGGTCATGTCTGTTACCGCACCGAGCAGGCTTTTACCAGTCACAACGTACGATAGCAAGGATTCCAAGCAGACAAAGGTGGTGACTGCTCACAGACAATGTCATTAACAGTGTCGCTTTTGTGCGAGTAGCGAGGGGACGTACCAGCAACCAGAATACCGACGCCGGGCAGGGCGTTCGGAAATCCAAAGGCCCCGTTGATCGCTCCATCTTGGCTTGTCCTTGCCAACGCACCAACATTACTCCCGTTTCCGCTAGATCCGTTATATGTAGCTGGGGTGGCTCCGTCGACGGTCTGATCAGTCGTTGGGAACATCATCGCCGGCCCTTGTTCGGACTTAACGAGTGCTTGGTCTGAAAGGAAAACGAGCGCCGCGCCAGGGGCAGAGACTTGGACGTTGCAGACATTGTTATCTTCATCGCAATCAACGGTTTGAACATCAATTTCCCCCACAGGCCGTCCATCCATGCCAAAGGTCTGGCCAGCCCATGTGATGTTATACTTGTGCGTGACAGACGATGCTGAGAGGTATCTGATGTGGACTGAGCGAGTTACAGAAAGAAAAAGTACTCAATCTTACTTGACTCTAACTTGGGATGGGATCCTCCCATCGATGGAGATGCTAGCTGTGTAACCACTCGTACTGGACTTGTCGTCCATGAAGTTCATCAGAGCAACACGAGTTGGCTGTCCGTTCTCATAAATAGCATAACCTGGAGTGAACTCGTTGCCACCGTTCATCTGGAGGTCCAGAACTTGAGATTGGTTTGAAGGACCCAAAGCCTCCGCAACAAACAGAGAGGAATAATATACCGGTCCGATGGTCCATTCATATGAGTTCGATTGCTCTGTGACCGGCGCTATGACCGGTTGAGTCATCTAAGTTCAGATAGTCGAAAAAGACGCTTACACGTGAAAGGCTGTGCGATCAACATCAATAAAGAAGAAAAAGAAGAAGCAAGAGAAATACCTACATTGGAATGGTCGTGTTTGCTGCCAATGTGGAACATTGCGCGAGTGAAGTTCACATACGCCATCTGAAGGCCATGATCGATGGCCCATAGGGTTGTGGCAAAGCTATCACTTAAACTGCCGCATGATGGCACGTTCGTTCCCAACATCACGAACGGCAATCTTTCTGCTTGGGCGTAGGCGATGGAGCCAAGATACCCTGAAACGACTTGTTGCGCAGACTGATGCGTCAAAGAGGAGGGCATCTCTTGCGTAGTGCGAGGAGCGCCAATACCGCGTTGTTCAGAGCAGTCATCAGTTGAGTAACTGGGACATGTCACTGTTGCATTGGAACATCAGAATAACGAGTCGACGTACAGTTCCACAGCCAGCGCGGCCAGGTTCTGCTTAAAGTCGGTAACAAAACCAGTATCCCACACATCTTCAAGTTTCCAAACCCCCGCCAGGTTTGGGCCAATGAGAAGGCCTTTGGCAGACATATTGGAATTAGCATTGATGGCTTGAATGAGTTGTGCGAATTCATTTTTATACTCATTAGGACCGTATGTCTAACCAAATGTCGTCGGTCTCTTGTGGAGAAGAAGATAGGTTACTTACGCTCGACCGGTGGCCATGTCGTGAGTAAAGGTCTGGAGCGTTGCCTGCCTGCATGGTTATTGGTATAAATTTCACGACCCCAAGCACGGTGACCCTTACCTGCAAACCAACCATATAATCACCAAGAATCGATCCCGCAACTTCTGCAAGTTGAAGGTATGAGTCCTGTGTAGCATTGGAGGCGCCTGGATATGTGGGTCAGCCAAAGGTTCCACAGTCAAACGCCAAGACTACCCAGGTACCAATGAACGTTAGTGAGTGAAGAGATTTCCGCCATCGTCTTGATAATCTCGGGAGTGAAGCCGAGCGTTGGTGTATCAGTCTGTAAAGGTAACACTTATCAAGGGTCGCTTTAGGTTTTTAGTGAGGGAAATAGAATGACCGGATGCGGTGATATACTCTCGAGCACAGAACCGTCTGGAGTAGACTCGACCACGGTGGCGTATTTTTGTGCGCTACTGCCGACATGGATATGGATGCCACCAGCACGCTCTCGGATATTTGCCATCAGGTTGAGAAACCGTGCATACAAAGATGAGCTGGGGCAGACTGAAGTCAAACTACTGGTTGGGCGTGGTGGTACGAATAGATGATGTCACCTGTTCGGGCCAACTACGGTATAACCGTTAGTCATGCTTCGTGAGCAAACATCGAAGATGCGAAGTACCACTCACGGATTTGTGTGGCGATGCCGAGTTCTATGCTGAACCCAAAGAAGGAACCCTGTTGTGGTACCGAAAGGCCACGGACAGTTCCAGTCTCAAGCTGCACGCCAATGGATGTTGAAGGATTAGAGCGAGGAGGGGGGACTAGTTTAACATCATCATAACCAATGGTGGAAGTGAACGATGGGGAGGCAGCTTCCACCCTGCCAAAGGGTTGCTGGACATGGTGGCCGTAGAAGGCGACAGATGCGTGTGCGATGCTGATCGCTAGTAAAAACGAGTGGACAAGGAGAATATGCATAGTTTTGCAATTACCTACAAGAGACTTGAACATTAACGCTCGGAAGTTGATTAGCGAATGAACTTCGCGATTGCACTTACTACTCCTCTACAAAACGACGAATGCCCAGCCTGTGAAGGGGGGAAATGACAGCAAGAAGCACTGGGACGCCAAGTCAACGAGCCCTTACAGCATCGCCCCCAACTTTACATAAGTACAAGCGAGCAGTTATGGAACAGGAAGCAAACAATGCCGATTTGTCGTAACAAGTAGCTATACCTACACCATCTGTAGAACAATTAGGAGAAGAGAAGATCCGGGAGCCACATGATTCTGAGTTGGCTGCTACTACTATCACTTGACCAGTGTTGCAAAATGACAGGGAGTTGCAAAATCATGTCTAGCTCACACAACACAACAAATTTTGGCCCAAGCTGGGGAACATAAGGCAAGATATAGTAGAGTAGTTGCCTTGTATTTTTTTAAATGAGAGTTGCATGTGTCTTGGTTGTCTGGCATCTGATTCATGCCCTACAATCAAGGAATGTGAGCTACAAGTGCCAGGGCAGTACATAAATCAGAGGGAAAAAATCTACAAAAAAAGCTATGGTAACTATATATCATTGGCCAACTGCCCATCATGTTTCAAGAGCAATCATGGTCACTGCGATGGAGTAATAGTGTCTGAAGTCGAGCGTGCTTGAAGCGTGACACTGCTCAGCGGACTTGGCGGAGTGGATTTCGGCTGCATGGACCCTACCTACATTACCCCTTCTGTCACAGCCTCTACAGTGCTGCTGCCTGCCTCAATTGTCCTCGGCTTGTTCGGAGATTGAACTTGTGCCGTGACGCAGTGTGACAGCCCACTTCCCATGCGGATGGGAAGTTTTGCAACTCCCTGTCAATTTCACCAGCTGCACCGGCATCTCGCTGGCAGCCTCAATACTTGCTTTTTATGTGTTTTTTCTGTTGGAAGTTGCTTTCAGTGTAGTTGCCTACAGGTCTATCTAATCATTATATTTTTCGGGAGGATGAAAACATGTGTATTTGCAAGTCGCGCTCAGATTTTGCAACACTGGTCAAGTGATAGTAGGATGGCGTTCAAACTTGGGCTGCATTAGCATAATACATGCGTGGTATGATTATGTAATCGGTCGCCGGCAACCTCTGACCCCGAGCCTTGAACCAATGATCCATATGTTCGTTCTCACTGTCAGGTTGCTCGCAGTGGTTCGGAAATGTCGCTAGACTTGAATGCTCAGACTGCCATTGATCTGAAGGAAGCTCGCGACAAGGTTTCGGTTGACCTACAGACGATTCGGGACTACATTTTCGGTGGCTACTTTACCGTTTGACTCTGCTCACAGCGCTCAACTCACCTGTACAGCTGGCAGACGCAACTGGGAGACCTTTGAGCAACTTGAAAGCATTCTGCGCAAGGAGCCAGTATTTGACAAGTCATCCAGGTCAGCTCACCCGCTTGCGGATTTAATCTCCTCCAAGTGGCTCAAGGCAAGCCATGTATCAAGGGATTTCATTGGAAGAGTTGAAGCATACAAGAGAGCTCTTTCCATCACAAAACGCGTGATAGAGTTACAGAGATTATATCAATGGACGACGGAACAGACGACGCAAGCCATGTCAATCCTGTCAGAATCGCTTCCAATTACTTTGCACGACCTTGGTATGTAACAATAAACCCGCAATCCATCCTCTCGTTTACACCGTGTCAGCTTTCGAACCTGTCTTCCTTGGTCAGGGATCCGCTGATTTAGTGAACGAGTACTGGGAACTCGTAACTAACAAAGGAATACAAGGGTAACTACACTTGTTTGCTCGCGGCTTGTGTCTTATTCCGAACCTTTCAGGTGTTACCTCCAAACCGAGCTTGGTCATGGCACAAATGTTGCAAGGCTGGAAACAACTGCAACTTACCTCCCCGGAGCTGAGGAATTCGAGCTCCATTCACCGACCCTGACTAGCACAAAGTGGTGGATAGGCGCTCTGGGGAAGACAGCCACACACGGAATTGTGCAAGCCAAGTTAATCTTGCCGGGAGGAACAGATGTGGGCCCTCACCTCTTTCTTGTCCAGTTGAGATCGTTGGGTCCGTCTTGAATTCGTACCGTTTTGCATACCATCTCATACTGTCCAGAGGATCATTCTCTGCGCCCTGGAGTTACTGTTGGGGATATCGGCCCTAAAGCTGGGGGAGGTAATAGCTTTACTCACGTTGCTGTCCAAATTGATGGTCGACTCCGTCCCAGGGTCGGCTGCGTTGGACAACGGATTTGCTAGGTTCGACCACGTCAGGATACCCCGGAAGAACATGTTCTCAAAATTCGCCACGGTCACACAGGACGGCCGATATATAAAGCCTGGGAACCCGAAACATAGTTTTGGAGGCGTAGGTCCACTGTTTTTTCAGGCCCGTTTATATATTCAACACTCTTGCAGATGATGTATATCCGTGCGAGGTAGCCACGTCTACTGTTCTGGCCTCTGTTTTTAACGGCTGCTTGTAGTATGGTGGCAAGTGCTGGCTGGACCCTCGCGAGAGGTATGCCCCGAATTCCGAGAATCTATCTTCCACTCAACGGCAAAAAGGCATCACCATTGCAATCCGTTATACTACTGTCCGTAGACAAGGAGAACCTGACGATCGCAGATTAGAGCGCCAAGTTATCACATACCCTTCCACTTATTATCGCCTTCTCCCCATACTCTCGCACTCGTATGTATTTATCAACTTGGGTCTGCAGACGGTCTGTGTTTCATCTTTACCGAAGCGCGTTTCTGCCTAAACAACTCCCAAGACCAAATCCTTTTCTGCTCTGAACGAGCGAATCGGGCAGGGTGACTTGAGCTACCTTGCTGAAATTCATGCTATGCTTTGCGGCCTAAAGGTCCTGGTCTCCACCAAGACTATCAGCGGTCTTGAGGACGCTCGTCGCGCATTAGGTGGTCATGGCTACAGCGCGTTTGCCGGGATCGGACGCCTTTATGCGGACTATCTTCCAGCCGCTACGTAAGTTGATTCAAGAATCTCAATCTTATCGCTCACTGTTTGTTAGCTATGAAGGGGACAATTTCGTGCTGGATGGGCAGGTTGTTCGTGCGGCTCTCAAGTCATACAACCTCTTGGCTTCGACTCCGAACCGTCCTTTGGGTTCGCATTCAAATTACCTTCGCCTTCTCAACAGGGGTCATTCGAGCCGACCAGTGATCAATACAACAATGTGGCAAGACCACGCAGCGACCATTCATCTCCTGGAATGGCGTGCCGCGCTAGCAGTCCAGAGTGCCGCACGAAATTTAAATTGTCCTGACGCAGGCATGAACCACAGACTCTCGAAAGCTATTACCGAAGCATTCGTTGCAATTCAGGTGGGCGATATGATAGTCACTCTGAATCAACTCCCGCACGACGAATGTTGTGCCCTCAGCGATTTATATCTTCTCGTGAGTCCAGACACTTTCTTTGATCTCCCACTCCTCATTACTCTGACTACTATACCCAGTATTTACTGTCTACTGCGGAGGAAGCCTTGGCCGACCTTTTTACATTCGGGTTGTTGAAGCACGGAGATAACGAGACAGACCCGACACGAGACTTGCGTGCGGCCATCAACACTGTCTGTCTTCGTATTCTCCCTAATGCCGTCGGGTTCACGGATGCATTTTCTTTCCCCGATTGGACACTCGACAGGTACTGTTTTTCTTTATCTGACTGCTCGGACTACTTACCTATTCTCGCGTCTAGCGCACTCGGTGTGTCTAGTGGGCGAGTCTACGAGGAGCTATGGAAGCGTGCTCAGCTTGAACCGCTCAATCAGACGAACAGCCCGCCTGGGTATGAAGTGAGTCTCGTGATCATGATTTTGGCAGTACTTGCTTAGCTATTGTAGGAGAGCCTCAAGCCGATGTTGGAGGAAGGTAGGAGGATAGCAAGCGCTGCAAAGAGTCGGCTTTGAAAGTACCATATTATCGTTCCGTTCTCGCGTGATCCGTCGTACCACTCCGAACAGCGATCCAATATCGATCGAGGACTCACGATACAATAACAACAGCATTATGCATAAATTGGATTCAAAGATTTTGGGAACTGGGTTGAGAGTAGGTCTTGATTGTCCTTCCGATCCTTTGTGCTTGGCTCTCCCACCTTTGATTGACTCAGAACTTCTGTTATCACGCCCAACTATCAAAGGAACTCAGGCACCTATATGTATGAACAAGATCCGCTGATCGAACCGTATCCTGCTTAAGCGCCGCATCCTTTTATTCAACGCATACGGTGCACGTGTATGATCAGACGACTGCCCTCGTCCACCATATGGGCGTAAAACACAGACGTGATCCCGTCACACTCCCTATCGTCCCAATGACAGAACGGAATCCACCAAAATGCATCGCAGCAGCAAGATGGATCGAGAACTCTGCTGTCGGACACCACCAGATGGGTGATCGACGAGGGTGAAACGTCTGAAGAACAATAACGATGGGTGAAACAACGTCATCCCAGAGTTCTCTCAGCGTCACGCCGAGGTCTCTCGTCATGTCTTCGACCTTGGCTCTGGATATCAGGGAATGGTGTTTCAACGACAGATCTCGGACGTGCGTTTTGGTGATTCGGAGAGGGACGTGAATAGGATCATGTTCGAACACCACAGCTTTAGCATCACAATTATGTTGACTGGCGTTTACGACGATGACAGGTCCCCTCATGGCTGCCATACGAAGATCGGAGAAGACCAATGGCAAAAGAAGTCGTGAGTGGCCTGGTAGTTGGCAAGTTTGATCCATGACATCTTGTAGCCGAAGGTTGAGGCGCCATGCTTCACTATGCTGAGATGATGGAGGCAGATCGAAAACGTTGCGTAGGAGTGAGGTTAATTGTCTAAACCTGTCCGCTAACGTCTTTCCAGTGTCACCAGAGCTAATGACATCATCGAGGGGAGAGGAAGCGGCTTAATTGGGTCCAGAAGACGCCACGACCTTGTTCGAGTAGCTCGACGGCAAGGACGAGAGCACCGTATCGGATGCAAGCAGAAAACACGTCCACTCCGAGGGTTGATGTGAGCTTCCTGAGGACCCCAAGGTTTTGCGGTAGAGATGGGAGAATAGTAAGGTGGTGGATGAGTAAACGAAGAGTCGTCTGGTAGGCTAAGTGTCGTGCGGTGATTGAAGTCTTTGGCTGCATGCACCCAATCTTTGGAAGCATTCAGGTCGTCGGCGGATACTATTTGCGAAAAGATATTGAACGCCTCCTCTATATAACCAGCCTCACCTAATTGCCGGGATTGCGTGCGTAGACAGTTAGCAAAGGCTCCTAACGACTTGGATCGATCGGGATGACCGGGAGGGCGGAGTTCTGCAACGTCTCTTCCAAGCCATGCATAATAGATGGCTTTGTGTAGCATGCTGTGAGACAACCCGCACAACTGTCCATAGTTGATGCTCGAAGGGAAACCGGGCAGATCCCGAACGAGCAGCAGTCGAGCATGAAACGGCAGAAGCACAAGATGATAGACACAGCCACATCAGAAGATCACACAGATTAGCGTCGGATTTCATTTTGATCCAAGAATTCAATATACTCGCAGGGGCAAACAAGTAATACTCGGTGTGGATAGAACCTATACCTTTGTTCAATAAGTCACTCAACAAGTAGAACATCTTTTCTGGAAGATGCACTTCACACTATTTGAAACCAAAACCCAACTTCAATCAAACCACCAAACTAATACAGACACTTTTTCGAGTGGCGAGCCAAATGAGGTGAAACCATCCCACCAAACCCAACTGCCAACTTCTATCCCAAGGTCCCTTAACCAACATTGATAGCGATACACTGGGCGTTGACGAGACCGTTCTAAAGATTATATTAGCATAGGATGGACAGAAATAAGAGAAAGCATATACCTGGCAGGTGTTGCTGCAGCAGACAGACTGCTGGGTAGCCTTGCAACCTGAGCCAGTACCAATGGCAGTGACGGGAGAGCACTGGTTGCTGATCAAGGCGGTGAGCTCAGTGGGAACATTAACGACGCTCGCCCAGGAAACGAATGTGGGCGAGGTGCTACTCTGTGAAGGAACCAAAACAAATTTGACAATAGTCCAACATAAGAGGGAGATAATGATCGTACCTGCTGGTAGTTGTTGCAACAGTAGATGTCACCATTGCTGCAGCTGTCACGAGCGACGAGGTGCGAGGCAGACGCAACGAGAGCGAGAGGAAGGAGAGCAAAGACACGAGCGAACATGGCGAAGGATATGAGGGTAGGGAAGAGCAGATGAGAGGTGTGAGTAGTTGACCTGGTAGACAAGGGTGTCCCCTCTGGCTCTTTATACCTCGAGAGGAGGACCCCGCGTGACGGTTTACGTCCGTCGCGAAACAAGACCACACCGTTGGGGACGTCATCGCGTTGTGCTCGTGGTCAGGGCTCGGGTAAACGTGACGGCGTGTCGGCATGGAGGGTTCTTTGCATCGGTTGGCAGACACAACAAGTCTGTAGCCGACGAAACAGCAAAACCTCTCTGTCGCCGAGGAACCTGGTAGCTGTCCCCATTTTTGATTGGCTGAGGCAGTGTGTGACTCCGCTTCTGTTCAAGCATCACCTCACTGCAGCTAATGTTCTGAAAATGGTCAATCTATTTCATGAATGGTACTATCCGAGGTTACCTATGAGTGGAGAATACTGTGTCCGTATTGCAACGATGTGCGCAGATAATCCGCACGGTGCAGCGTCCGTGAATACAGTTACCCGATATAGTAAGTCGCGGCTCGTGGTGGCGATCTCGTCTGAGGTTCTCGGTGCTCCATTCTCGACGTTTCTGATGGCGCCCGTTTTCATCCTCTTCGCTTCTTTGACACTTTCTATACTCTAAATCTGACATATAGGACAGGCTGGGTTCAGTGGAATTGCCTTGCCGTGGGCCCGTGGCCATCCACTCGGTAAGTTCAATGCCTCGGCTCAACTGGACTGATCGTTCTAGATCATGATTTCAGTTGTCCTCGGCGATACGGTGGGTTGGCGGCCTCTATGGACATTCCGTGGTGTCTGTGGAGTGGTTGGGACAACTCAGGTACGTCCGTTGTTGTGTGCTTTCGCCGGTCACGCTGACTCGCTGCTTTTCTAGCTAGCGGTCTCATTCCGAGTCGTATCGGGTCGTAGTGCGAGCCGCTCGTTGCGCCGCTCTGTCCACCTCGTCTCCCGGTAGTATCTATGCGGTTTGCGTGGTTTTCGCGCCGCATTTCGGTCTCGACACTTCCCGGATCGCTCAACTCGCCTCCTGGATCTGCTCGGCCTTTATCTCGACACGAAGCGTCTGTATCGCCCTCGCGCCACTCCTTATCGTTTCCGTGGCGTCTCCCGGTCGATCCGACGCCGTGTGGATCGTTTCATCGTTGCGCTTCGTCTTTGACGTCGACCTTTTCGGACTTTTTCGCCCGGGCGGTCTTCTCGACCTGTAACTTGACGCGGTGTGTTCGTACCGCCATCGTGCCGGTTCTTATCTCCTCTGGGGCATTCCTGGGCGCTCTGGAAACCGCCTGGTGCAACCACTTCGTCGCCCAGCTTGTCTAGGTTGGCTTCACCTCCTATGGGTGAGCCTTCCTTCTCCATTCGTTCTGACCGTTTGCGCTTCCGTTCCAGTGCGTTCTGCGGCATCTTTGGCCTCGTCCTGGCGTCCTGTCGCGGTATGGCGCTCCCGGCACGTCCGGTTCGGCTCGGGTCGGCGCAGCGTCGAAGCATGCCTTCACCCTCGAGCTCGACACTCGGGGACTTGTCTTCGTGTGCGGATTGTTCAGGTGGGCTGGTAGGTGGTGGAGGTGGGTCTGAGGTATCTGAGACCTCTCGTCGAGTCGACCTCACTCGCCTCGACCTCTCCACCCGCTGCCCCTTGGCAGCTCTTACTGGCCACCCCTTGGCCCTCTCCGCTCGATCTCCTGTCTCGCGGCGTCTGTATGGCATACAATCCTGTTCACAGATGAACTCCCATTAATTGGTTGTGTAGGTATCCGAGTGCACTGATCAGCATCATCTACACTCATAACTCACAGATTGAAATCCTGAATTGAGTCACATCGATGGGCTGAGATGTATGCACAGGGGCTAGTATCTCTCCTAGATGTGTATCATAGCTGCTAGCCTCTAGGTACTCGCTAACTGAACAAGGTCGCTTTCTTGCCAGTTTGGTCATGGCTCACAACAAACTGTGCCGAAGTGTCACCCACCCGAATTGAACTGAGTCTGTGTAGCGTTACATAGTATGGGGTGCTCAATTGGCCTCTTTGCAACTCTGACCAGGGATGGGCGTCCGAATCTGTCGACGAAAAGGTGGAAAACCATGGTCAGACTGCCCCAAATATGGCATGGCCATCAGGTAATTCGAAGTGTCCAAAACTTCCAGCTTACGACTTGGTTGAATATGGTTTGCAAAAAAAAAAGGAAGCGGTTTGTACGACAGAAGGACACTCCGCCACTGCTTCGATTTCTAATTAAGTGTCACTTAGATAAGTGTGGTTATTCGACTTACAGTAGACTTTCTCATAATGCATACTACCAAATTTGTGGTCATTTGTGACAAAAGTGTAGCAAACACTAGTTATGCATTATGAGATAGCCTCAATGCATTGTGAGAAAGTCTACTGTATATGGTACAGCGAAAGAGCACACTCATCTCACTGCCACGTAAGTATACGTCTTGAAGATCTTACCCATGTATCCTAATATATATGTTCTTCGGTTCCTGCAAGATTTTGTCAATCATGTTGGCGACCTCGATGGAAAACGAGTCAAATTATAAATTTGGCTTCATGCCTGTGGGGGTTGTGGATCATGGCCGAAGTATCCAATACCCCTCTTCTCCTCGATGACTCGCCCTCGGATAGAAAAGGGACGGAAAGATACCACGTTATGGACACCCCTCGGTACGAGAAAGTGCGTCCCCCGGTGACTTGGTTCAATTGGTGGAAGGAGGTCGTGTGGGGTCGTTTCCTCCTCGCTATCGTCATGCCACCACTCTCTATCATTTTTGCATGTTATACGCCTCTCCAATAACGAACATTGGTATGGTCTATAATATTTTACCTCTCGTCCATTATGGGTACGTACACGTTTGGCACAAGTCATTTCTGAGGTGTTCAAGGCACTCCAGGCATAACGGCCGGGTACCATCGGCTATGGTCGCACCGGTCGTACGATGCTACATTTACACTCAAAAATTTCCTTGGGTTTCTTTCTGGCGCCACACTCATGGGACCTATCGTCTGGTGGGCTCGTCTCCATCGTGCACACCATAGATACACAGACACTGATCTTGGTCCTTACAATGCAAAACGCGGGCTACTTTGGTCCCACATCGGCTGGGTGATCTTTAAACCAAGATGCAAGCATGGTAGAGTGGACATTAGCGATCTACTGAATGATCGTTTCGTGATGTTGCAGCTACGTTATTACCCTTGGGTAGTTCTGTTAACCGGGGTCATTTTTCCGACCGTGGTGGCTGGGTTTGGTTGGAGGGATTGGCAGGGTGGCTTCGTCTACTCTGCATTGTTCAGGATCTTCCTCATACATCAGGTAATATTTTAGTCGGTGTAAAATGGAAGATTCACTGTCATCGATTCAGACGACATACTGTGTCAACTCTCTTGCTCACTGGCTTGGCGACACACCTTACGACGACAAGCACTCAGCAAGAGATCACTTGTTGACGGCCCTCATAACCATGGGCGAAGGCAACCGCAATCTCCATCATCAGTTCCCCATGGACTATCGTAACGCAGTCAAATGGTATCAATACGATCCCACTAAATGGTTCATCTGGCTATGTTATAAGCTTGGGTTCGCCAGCGATTTGAAGGTAAGAGATGCGGGCGCTTCCATTCAAGGTGACGTACTAGAGGTTTCTACCAGACGTTCTCCGACAACGAGATTCGCAAGGGCGAACTTACAATGGAGTTGAAGCGACTTCGTAAAACGCAGGATACATTGGCTTGGCCATCCCCAGCTAGCTCGCTACCGGTGCTCAGCTGGTCCCACTGTGAGCAATCGCACATTTA
This sequence comes from Sutorius eximius, assembly GCA_038089815.1. Taxonomy (NCBI): domain Eukaryota; kingdom Fungi; phylum Basidiomycota; class Agaricomycetes; order Boletales; family Boletaceae; genus Sutorius; species Sutorius eximius. The sequence goes on along the minus strand of JBBPLN010000225.1, from coordinate 355 downwards.
GCCAGACACGAGGGCTGATAGCCAAAAAGATCAATCTCAGGCAGAATCTCGAGCAGTGATCTGTATCGCTGGATTCATTCACGACGTAGAATATTTCTTGGATATCCATCCGGGAGGACGTCATCTGTTGCTGAAACATGTCGGTCAGGATGCGACGTCGGCATTCTTTGGGGGTGCATATGACCACAGCAACGCCGCTCACAACGTCAGTATTTAGTTTTAATTTTTCGTCGCTTCGTTCGCTTATCCCATTAATTGGCTGTAGTTACTCGCAATGAAGCGTGTAGGTATTCTTCGTGGAGAGGTCCCTCATGTCTCGGAGGAGAAACAGGTTCCTCCGAGCGAATGATTCAGG